>JAAVTZ010000278.1:0-131639 GCA_014898835.1 Fusarium lateritium
ATCCCACACTGTATATTACTTATATTAATTATAAACCCTTTTTAAATAATATTAATAAATTTAATCTTATTTATAGCTTATTAGACTTTTAAAGTAGTACATATAATTAAATAATATTAATAGTCTTAACTTAGCTACGTAACTTACTGGTAATAATAAGATGCACTTCTTATTGCGTCTGTGGCGTAAGTAGAAACGTGGGGTTTACAATTCCTGGCAAATTAGCATTGATAAGTGGCCCTCGCTAGCTCTTTCGCTCCCACCTACTATTCATGGACTAGTTTGTCGCGATTCATTCCCAAAACCCCAAGCCTTATCACGGAGGAGAAGGTGGAAAAACCCGATGGTTTGGTTTTGAGGGGTACTCTGCGTCTCATTGCATAGCCACACGCAAAGATAAGAATGACCAAAGATAATATCTTTGCTTGTCTCCCTGTTCAGCCTTGTAGTCTCAATTAACAAGTGTATCATCATCACCAATACTTGGTTCCTAAAATCTCACACAACCTAGTCTCTTTATTGCTCAATATGGGGTCTCAACCGTCTTCGAAGCAGCCCGAAGATCACGGCAAATGGGACGTGAGCAACTTGCACACTGTCACAAATGGCTCTATGACAGAATGCAATCTCACTATCCAAGTCGAAAAGCCTTTCACAACTTTATCGGCCATCGGAATCGGCTACGGCGTCACGAATACCGCCGTGGGACTCTTGCTCGTCCTCGGATCCGTCCTGCCTATGGGTGGCCCTCCGCTCTTGTTCTGGAGCTTCATTGCAATGTCAGGAGTGGGTTTGGCGACAGCTGTTACGCTTGCCGAGCTCTGTTCAGCAATGCCTCACCCAGGAGGCCAATACATCTGGGTTAATCATCTTGCCCCGGCTCAATATCGCCGTTTTCTTTCCTACTCGACCGCCATGATCAGCTGGCTCGGTGCCGTGGCCACTGGTGCTTCGGCATGTCTATCAGTGGCTACTGGTGTTTGTACTGTGATTACGACCCTCGATCCCACCTTTACTTACAAACGATGGATGGGTTTTGTCGGATACCAGATTCTTAATATCGCGACCGTTTTCGGAGCTTCTTTTGAGCACGCTCTACCCAAGATAGCAAATGTTCTGCTCCTTTTCAGTTGTCTGACGATTGCTACTGTCTTTATAACGCTCTTCGCTACGTCCAAGACGCATATGTCGGCTGAGAACTTTTTCGTCAACATCATCAACATCTCTGGGTGGCCAAATGGCGTTGCCTTCCTCATAGGCTGCAATGGGGCCAACTGGTGCTTTTCATGCCTCGACGTGGCAACTCACTTGGCTGAAGAAATCCCTTCACCCGGAAAAAACATTCCCAAGTCTCTTCTTTGGACTATTGTCATAGGATTCGGCTCTGGACTGCTCGTCGTTCTAGCCATCTTGCTCAATGTTGACGCAATTGATATGACTGGCGATAACTCAGCTCTTGGTCTTTTCTATCGCATCACTGGGAGTCGAGCAGCTGCCATTGGTCTATGGGTACCTGTCTTGATCACAACTGCTGGTGCGGTATGGTCCATCCAGACCTGGCAGTCTCGATTGGCCTGGGCTATCAGCCGTGAGAAGGGCTTCCCTCTTCACCAGTATCTCAGAAAACTGGCACCTGCACCCTTTTACACTTGCACATGGTCTCTGGTGTTCTCTGCGACGTTCACTGCTATTCTCGGGTGTCTCTATCTCGCATCGGATCTCGCCTTCAACTCGTTGATTGCAACCGGCATCCTATTGCAATACCTGAGCTATAGCATTCCTGTTATACTGGTACTCATCAAAGGCCGATCAAGATTCCATCATGGGAGCTTCTGGTACCCCAGGTTGGGTCTTGTGGCCAACATTGTCATGCTGACCTGGACTTCGATCGCTTTGGCTTTCTACTGCTTTCCTTACTATCTCCCCGTCATTGCTGAACAGATGAACTATGCATCCCCTGTACTTGTTGCTGTTGCAATCATCACTATAACTCTTTGGTTTGGTTACGCTAAGGCGAAGTATGAGGTAAATGCTATCACAATTTGATCCGGAGTGCTTTATCGGTTGCCCTTCTCTTTCATTTTAGCGCTCTAGACCTGTTGTATCGTCAAGAAGAAAGAAGCAGTAAAACTGTACGTTAATTTTAATTCATTTATATCTGTTCGTAATCGAATGTTTGTTATTGTGTTGCGTTTCCATGCACGCGCTAGCACATATACGACATCACGCGTATTCAAAAAGGCGCGCCTTATTTACTCTGTATTATGATGATTATAATCAAATTTGACCATTAAAGATGAAAGAAATGCGGTATTCTTCGTTATCTTGTGTACCTCGGAAAGCCTGTGCATTCCTATATCTCTGCAGCAGATATGATTTATTTAGCGTAAGATTTCGGTGCGACATACTGAAAATGGCAAGTCATGTGGCAGCTGTTATCTTAATAGGTGGGGACTCGCGGGGGAAGGGAGGTTCCGCTGGAACGTTGGGTGTGCACCTGTACTACCCAACGAGATAAATACACATCAGCTCAAACCACCGCCTGTTCGGCCTGACAAATGTCAATTAGAACCCTCCTCCGGCCGAAACAATCGTTCATTAGGCACTATGGTTATCGAAGTCGCCCATCTCACAGAAGCGGACATACCTGGCGCAGTAAAGGCCGTTCAGTACGTAAGCGTCCGTCTCCGCAGTGAAACATGGATTGCTTAACCCTTGTCCACTTCAGGGATGCCTTCGCAGACGACCCTTATAATCAATGGGTGTATGATCAGGAAAAGGTTTGCTTCAACAAAAAAGATTCTGTAAATTGAGACAAAACTGATACGAGATTGGACGTTCAGTTCAACCCACAGCGGAACTCTGTTTCTCTTGGTATAAGAATGCGATGGGGAATGCGTAATGGCATTTTCCACGTTGCCAAGGAGAAAGGCAGCGACAAGGTGTTGGGCGTAGCAATGTGGCTACGGCCTCGACCAGAAGGCTCAACGTCCACCTGGAACGAATGGAGCGAAGATTGGTGGCTATACTTGTCCCAGGTCGGCATGAATATGTACTACGGTCGCGGCGGGTTGAATGTCAAGGTATGGCTCTCCACCAGACTATTCTATGAGCTTTGATGAGGATAGAAGCTAATCCATCGCCTCTTGGTGATTAGCGCTACTACATATGGAAAGAAGCACAGGCTAAGGCACAGTCAGAAATCTGGACAGACCCGAGGGGCTATTACTTTCTCAACATCATGGTCGTGCTGCCCGAGGCCCAGGGAAAAGGCCTTGGTGCTAAGATGATGAAAGCCGTCACAGATGAGGCCGATGCCCAAAACATGCCCTGTTACCTAGAGTCAAGCCGTGATGTTCCCAACATTGCTATCTATGGGCGGCTGGGTTTCAAGTTTGTGAAGGAGATGGAATGTGACGACGATGGGGATTCTATCAATTTGTTTACGATGATTCGCGAGCCTAACGGGAAGCCTTCAGCAGGGAGGACATAAGAATATAACGATTCTTGGAATAGTAATAGATACAATAGTGATCACTCTCACATTGCTGGGCTTTTTAGATACTGAATGGACATACAAAAGTCGAGAATCCTTACTTAGTCATCACCTGAGCACGGTGAAGTAAGAGAGCAGTCTCCCCTCAAGGAACTGAATGGCCTTGACCTCAAGATGAACGACTTTAGACTTGCCCACCAATTGATACGGGCTTGTTCTTAGGCCGAAAAGGCCACGGGGTTGAATGCCAAGACCCTGTGGAACCGGCCATCCACTCATTGTAGAGCGTGGCTTACCCCCGCTTCCGCTCGCATAGACTTGCCATAACAGGCAAGTCAGAAAAGTAGCGCTATACCGACAGGACGCCTGGTGCACACAATCAATCCTGTGCAGATTGTTACTCACGCTACTCATCATGCACAGTCGAGCTCTTAACCTAAACAAAATTTATGGTGGTGTGAGCAATCGAACGGTGGCCAATCCTACTGTCAGTCAAGTCTCGACACTCTGTTTACATCCAAAGACCCGCGCCATCTACTGCACTCAAGCAGCATTAAGAAAAAATGACCCTTGGAAATAGCAACTACATAAGCTGTGAGATCACCGTGTTACCTCTAGGCTCACGGGAGATGTCGCTAACAATTCTCACAGCTACAGGCCAGGAGCATAGAGAATTTTTCTCCCAAGTCCGAACCGCCCTCGAGAAGGACCCTGGTCTTCCTCAACCAAACCCAACCGTGTCGTCATGGCAGGTCCCCGAACATCGTCTGGGCTCCCACCAGAGCCCCAAGCTTCCGGAACGAACCGACTATGCTATAATTGGATCTGGCATCACCGGATGCAGTGCTGCAAAAGCTCTGCTCGAACACCCGGGGGCTGCGAGCGCACACGTGACGGTTCTTGAAGCAAGAACTCTTGTCAGTGGAGCAACCGGTCGCAACGGCGGACACCTCGTCACTGCTGCTGGCCACACGTTTGGGCCGTTACGTGACAAACATGGCAGCCAGGCGGCTGGAGAGATCACACGTTTCAGCATTATGAACATTGAGCACTTACTGGATCTGGCACTCAGCCTAGATCCTGCTCTGAGAGATGATTGTCAGGTACGCCAAGTCTTGAAAGTCATGGCTGTTGGGGATGAAGAAACCTGGAAGTCTGTAAAACGATCCGTCTTGGATTTTCAAGAGGCTGTTCCAGAGTACAAAGGCTATCACAGAATCATTGAGAAGGACCAGGTTGTGCCGGTAAGTATTCATCACCATCCCCACACGACGTTACTCTGTATCGACAGTCCAACGTCAACTTGTAATCCGATGATAATAATAATCATCCCTGTAACAGAGATGGAACATTAAGAACTCATTCGGAGCTGTTGAGCACAACGCTGGCGCGATCTGGCCATACCGACTCCTCATGGGGATCTACGAGCAATTACTGAAGATGCATCCAGAACGTTTAGCAATTGAGGCCAACACTCCCTGCACAAGCGTGAATTTTACTCCAGACGACGATTCTGAATATCGATATGTACTCAAGACGCCGCGCGGCACTCTTCGTGCTAAACATGTCTTACATTGCACAAACGCATATGCTTCTCATCTACTGCCGCGTCTGAGAGGTCGTATTTACCCTTTTCGAGGAACCATGACGGTTCAAGAGCCCGGTTCCCTTCTCCCTAGGATGGGCTCAAGCCGATCTTGGAGTCTCTCACACACCCCGTCTTTAGATCTACACACTGGTCTGTACATAACCGGTCTCTATTATCTTCAGCAAAACGCTCTAACGGGGCAAATCTGGATTGGTAACGAGACAGCATGCATGGGGAATATTATCACTTCTAATGACGCCTACGTTCCGGAAGAGACAAAGCGAGCATTGGAAACGATTCTGCCAAAATTCTTCTCTAAGGGCTGGGAGACTGGTCAGCAAAAGTCCCAAGTGGTGGCATCGTGGTCAGGAATCCAGGGCCACACGGCGGATGGACTTCCTATCGTTGGTCAAGTTCCAGATTCGATAACTGGGCAGACGAAAGACGACGGACAATGGATAGCTGCAGGTTTCAATGGATATGGAATGGATAAATGTTGGCTGACGGGAGTAGCTTTGGTGGCTATGATGCTCGACGGACAAGTACCATCCTGGTTTCCACGAAGCTTTCTCATGTCGAATGAGCGTCTTCATCAGGATTTGACGGTAGATAAGTCTGTAGCCAAGTTTGAGAGCATTCCCCAAACAGGGACACTCTCGCCTTCTAAACCTAGACTTTGAGATAGTTTGTACTCCATACCTGCTTGCAATTCGACATATTCCATCATAATATTTCCCAGTTCTCAGTATCTCATCCCATCATCGTCCCAAGACCTTCCTTCGCGGCAACATCTAACCAATACACATCCTGCTCACCACTGTCCAAGGTCGTCCAGATATGATCCACCAGGTCCGAAATGACACTAACCTTAGCAAGGGGCAAAACTTGTGCATAAGCTCTCAGACGACTCCGTATAAATCTCCTCGCCTGTATGGCTTTGAGAGAGACATTACTGATTGCACTCAATTCTGTATCTTGACCTGATGTCAAGTCATCACCAACATCGCGTCGCAACTCGCTTGATACTGCCACCATGATGAAAGGCTGACCACTACGAGTACGAGACTCGAAGGGAATCTTCTCGAGAATTTCCAGCACGTGCACAGCCAACTGCATCAGCCAATCATTCCTCTCTTGTACCGTGGGGACTTTCGCGGCCGGAGGGGGCTGTACTATGTCATGCACATCCCATGGGGAATACCGCTCACTGAGGAGGTCCGGAAAAACACGATAGATCTGGAGTAGTCCTGTGTACTGGTATGCTTGGTCCATGAGTGTAAAATGGTGTAGAGGAGTTTTCGTGTCGCCGGGGTCGGCTATACTCGACACGTTTGGGGGACGGTGGGCCAAAAGCCTTCTTTCCAGGGAACGGGCCTCTCGTAGTGCCATCCGGAAAACGTCCAAGTCTTTTTCCTCCATGAATCTTACTTTTGACATGTGCTGTCGGTACTTGAATATGAGAGATCCCGTGTCGGCCAGTATCTTTACCGTTTCGCGTGATATGCCTGAATAAGGGTGAGGCTTAGCTGGGGGCTCAGCAGATGCCTTGACCAAATGTTCTTTGCGATGGCGGCCGAAGTTTTCGCCAGCTACGAGAAAGCTGAGCAGCATGGCCCAGTATTCCATCGTGTCGTGGAAAAATGAAAGGTCATTTATTCCATCAGTGTCCTCCTGGTCGAGAGTGGCTAGTATACTCGAGCTTACCCCGAACATATCAACTGCCAAGTCATGTGGATTTAACCAGCTGGAAGTATGCCCATGCAACATAGACGCGACTAGGTCCTGCTGGGTTCTCTGCTGACCTTCTCCAGCTTTGATATACTGTAGTGCCTCGAGATGCTCCTGCTTGGCTACCTTTGAGAGGGAGGGGAAATCTTGAGACAGGCAAGCTGCAGCCATGCTTCGAATAGTATGATGCAAAGCCCCGGACAATTGCCAGTCGTTTCGGATGATGTTGCGCAGCACGTTGGATTCGCTATCCCAGACACAGTAGAGCGTGATGACGTGGCGGAAAAAGTATTCTGATAGCGATGTGGTCAGGTTTGATGGTTCTTTGGGTATAGTCCAAGATGATGGTCGTTTGTTGTTGCGATTAACGATGTCTGTTGTCATGCGTGACATAGATCTATTTGATGGACCCAAAGGTACCATTTGATTGAACGTTTGAGTAGATTCGACGGATGCAAATAGGTTGTTCATCGGTTGAGAAATAGCTCTTGGATCCATTTCTAGTGATGGGGTCGGACCATTGCTAATGTTGGTCCAAGGAAGCTCTAGTAAACTAAAGGGGTCATCATCCCAGGAGAAGTCGTTCGATGGTAACGGAGCGTGGTCCATGATCGCTTGATTCTGAAATAGGTTATTCCTCATCGAATGAACAAGGCTTCCAGGCTCGGGGAGTGATATATCACTGGCCCATCGAACGTCTTCACTCGCGCAGTCTGGGGATTGCGGTGCCCCAATTGACGCAGCACCGTTATGCAGGTTTACTTGCTCGACGCTCTCCGGGGGGTTTAGCTGAGCTTCATCAATGGAAGCATTGGCCTGAGGTTGGCACAGGAGCCCTCCTTGAGCAACTCGCTTTTCGGTCAAAGGCCTGCCTGACTGCAAGTGATGTCGATGAGACCATCGTATATTGAGAGCATATCCGGGGCACTTGAAGCCGCGATCCTCACACCTAGAACACGCTGGCTTCTGCTCGTCGCACTTCACCTGAATGCGTTATATGATAAGCGCCTGCAAACTCACTGGTTAATTGAGATCTCACCTTCTTGGCTTTACACCGGAGGCAGCCATTTCGCGATTTCAGATGAGGAGAACTCATTGAGCGTTGCGTGCTGACAGACCAAGTCGTGTAGGTGCCAATTTCTTGGCTAGATACCTAGATGAATAGTATAGGTATGCCTGGTAGAGTATCTATATGAATGAGAGGTCCCAGGACAGAGATTGTGCCGTAATGCACTCTTGCTGCAGGTTTGCTTAATACAAGGTTTGAAAGAGCGGGGAAGAGCGACTTAAATCCTTAAGTAGTGTAAGCTTTTATAGTATACCTCATAACGTGGTTAATAAGCATACCTACCAGATAAGCATGCTAGCAAGATAAGCATGCCGACTAGATAAGTATACTAACTAAAAGTTTATTAACTTGTCTTATTATAATTTAATAATAAAAGAAAATATTTATTATATCTATAATTATAAATAATACTTCTAAGAAATAAAAGCCCTTGAATATAACAGTTATAATTATTAATTAATTATATTAATCTATTATAGTAACCTCTATATTTATTATTGTTTAAAACCTCTAGTTAAATGCCCGTAGAATACTGTATTACTTTTTAAATCTTTATTCTTAAACATAAGTACCTATGGGAATCTTAAACCCTAGCGACAGGATAGAAAATTATATCTAGACAGCACAGTAGGAGGAAATAGAGTCTAAAATAGGTGGAAGCTGGGTAAGTAGATTCACATTACTTGGATTCCAGTTTCTAAACGAGTAAATTCACTGAAATACACTTTCCATATGGAGCGAGGTAGTCCAGTATGGGCTTCACCATAAACTCATAGCAATTAATACTGCAACCAACCCCAATTTTCACGAAACCATTCATAGCAAAAGCTTATTAAGGCTACTCAAACTGAAACAGATTTTCTACTTGTATAGCCGGTCCTTAAACTGACACCATGATACCTCACGGCTGATCTGAAGAAGGAAAATTCATGCCATTTATTTGGAAACCAGTAACTCAGCAAACTTCAATTCCATATATATCAGAAAAATAGTCCTCTCTCGGTTCATAAACCGCTGACCGCAACAAATAAAGTCATAGTGTAACTTTCAGGCATTATATAGACCAGCATTACTGCTGTTGATCAAACATAAAAGTTCAGCGACAAAGGAATCTACAATGCTAGGTTTGAGGCTGGGCCTTACGACAACCCTCAGGGTATCTGTAGTCCCCTCTTTCGCTGGTAATTTGCAACCTGGCGTTCACGTTGAGTAAAGCAAAAGATGTAGGATGGGTTCTTTACTCACAAGGGAGACTGTAGCCTCTTCCCATCAGCTGAGAGCTAATCCACTCCTCAGTGAAATTTGGTCGCCGGGCTCGCACCTCAGATCTCACATGAAAGACAACCACAGGCAGCGTACCTGACTTGGTCTGGTTCGTCTTACTGACACACTTGAATATGCCCGTTCGTTCTAGAGCCCTTCCTAGTTCCTCTGCTCTGTGTAGTACGCTCTGAATCACATTCTCAAATCCTTGACGCCCTAGGCACGATAAGTAATAGTACTGAATGATCACACTATAGGCAGCTTGTGAGTATCGAATTGTTGGTAGCTCGTTCTTTCCGGAAAGATAAGTCGAGTTATGTACCATGCTTGATGGCAAATACTCGCGGTCTCGCCATAAGATCCAGCCAACAGTCGCAGCCGTGAGGCCAAACTTATGTCCAGATGCATTGATGGAGACGACGCGAGGCATGGAAAAGTCCCTTGGAATTCAGGTAAGTTGCGAATAGTACGTGGCTTGGGATCAAGCATTTCTGAAAAGACCTCACCATTGGGTGCACTGATCGCCGTTGAATGGGGCAACAAAGCCGCCACTAGCTGCATCGACGTGGATGTCCACATGATAACCAGTTCGCTTTTCATAGCCATCAAGTACTATGCTTGTCTCCTCAACAGGGTCGAAATGGCCGGTATAAGTATTACCTAATGTGAGGACAACACCAACTAAGTGGATATCATCAGCTTTGAAAGCCTCGAGTGTCGCCGTTTACTTACTTGTGCCAGTATCAATCAATGATTCCATTCGTGACGGGTCAAAGCTATAGTTGCTTTCTTCTGACACTTCAACATATCGAATTTCAATGTCATTTGCTGAGGCTGCATTTATCACGGCGATATGCGCATGACTTCCAGTAATGATGTTAGGGATAGGGCGATCAGAGGGAGCTTTCCCTTCATTTGACATTTCCCATCGTCTCTTCATGGCTAAGATACCAAGGTAGATGGCTTCGGAGCTTCCGGATGTCGCTGAACCCACCGGTTTGCTACTGGTTGACGATCCCCAAAGACTTCCCAGTATGGAAATGCATCTGTTATGTATTCTGTATGATTATCAGGACCATAAACCAAATGTTTTTGAGACTTGACCCACTCATGAATCCCTGAGTATTCATTCTGACAGGCTAAATTTCTTGAGTAGTTCTCTAGGAGCAATTCTTGACCCACAGAGTCGAGGTGAGTAGACACGAAACTGTAGATGTATGAAGTGTTACCAGTGAAGCCAACTATCTAGGGTGTCATTAATACCAACTTACGTTCCGAGATTATTATCGGGATTGATATCAAGTTTTGTCAATCGATCGATGCCCGATTTGACGGTCCAAGCGGGTAGCCCTTCATCGAGAACAGCTTTTGGCAGAGCGTCGAGAAGCCCAATTGGGTCTCCTTTGAATTCACTATTCATTTCCAAAACAAATAATGGACCAAATATGGCCCGTAAGAGCGGATACAGTAGAGTTCATACACTGTCAGAGTGAGATTCTAATAAGGAAGACACTTGGATTTCTGATAAATCAACGCAAATAAGTAAGAAACCTAACAGATCGGCACATTACGTCAATAATGCGATCCTGAGTACGGTAGTCAAGACTATGCCGATAGGGCTTTGAATTATGGTTTGTATGCGTTTTCACGCTTCTGCAATGTCGCAACAACTCATCCATCCCTACCTTCCTCTGATATCGCTGCATGGATCGTCCTTGGCCAATCATTATGTGCCCAAGGGGTTGACGTGCTGGCACATGTGAGACACGGCTCGACTGCATTGAAGAACTTCCTCGAAACTTTTGCCTTTCCTCGCGCATAGATTTGAGGCCACCACGGCACATGAGCATGAAACACGGAATTTTGGGCTTTCTGTGACGTTTGTGATTTCTTAAGCCTGCTATGTGATGCCGAAAAACACGGCACGTCTCTAGCGCTCGTGTAGTGAGTGGCTCGTTGCGTGCTTGCGACTCATGTAGATCTTTTCATGTGTTCGCGCATGACCATGATTCTGTAGGTTTGCCAACTTTTGGCGACATTTGTGCAGCCCAATGTTGAATCCATGATGCAAGCATGCACAAGAAAGAGACATCAGCCTGCAACATGACAGTGCCATTTCTGGGATTTCCGGATCCTGGGACGAACGATACGCTGCAACTCACGACTGTTTAGGTGAGGAGCATACAAGAGCCATATCATTCTGCACCATGACGATCTTGGGAAAGAAACCGGTTTTGACTACGGCAAGATATTGTTGCAGATACGTCAAGAGAAAGAAGAAGAAACAGTATTTCGGGAAAGTATCAAAATTATCACACACTCCCGATTCCGTGCAGCTATTTAGGCTTCTGAAAGCGCCGTTCAAATCCTAATCCGACATATTACTGCTACACGCTTATCAGAATCCATTTCACTGCTCAGCATATCCTCTTTCTGCCTCTGCTTCATATCTTCTTCCCCTTGATCAACACCAAGATGTCCCAAGCTACACCTTGCATCGATATTTCCCCAAGATCTTGCATAGAGATCCCTCATACACAAGGTTCAGTCACCTCACCAACCCAAGAAAAGCATGGTGTTATCAAATTTCACCATTCCGAGGTGAGCCTTGAGATGGAGAATCTTTCAAAGTTCTGTGACATGTATGGTACCACACCCTATTCTACCTGCTTTGCCGCCTGGTTGATTGTGCTCTACCACATGACAGGAAAGGAAAATATCTGTTTGGATGTAGAGAATCGTTCAAACTGGGATTTTTTTGGGCGAGGCGAGTGCCTAACCACCAATTTCACTGTGGAGAGTGTCACAACGCCAGTCGAATTACTGTCGTCGATTGGAACTTCACTGGCTTCAACCTCATTGGAGAGAATGGATGAAGATAAACACTTGAGCGGCTCCGGGAACATGCATATGTTCAAGATATTTGATGACGAAGATTCGTTACTTCAGGCGCTCGAGCAGTTTGATCATCTTGATCGGGTAATTAGACTCAATCTTACATCGTATGCGCAATCCACTGATATTTAATGCAGGGTTACGTATCTCAAGCATACTTCTATATGAAGTCAGAAACCGCCAGTCTCAGACTCCTGTGGCAGGACGGACTGCAAGACCTAGGTGAAATCAGTGGCATCTTCGCCCATTCTTATGCTTCTATGCTTGCCGACCCGGGTTCCTCTATCCATTCAGTGGGTTGCCCTGCTTCAAAACAACTGGAGTTATGCCAGGCCGAATTTCAAACAACGCACTATCTGAGCATCATCGGACTACTTGACCAATCGTCTTCTGAATATCCACATCGAAGAGCCATTCACGCGTGGGACGGTGACTTGTCCTATTCTGAATTCAAGGCTACCTCCAACCGTTGGGCAGAGGCTCTGGCCTCACTAGGCCTGGTCGAAGGAGCACCAATTCTCCATATGTTTCAGCATTCTCGTTCGGCGATTATTGCATGGCTGTCTATTCTCAAAGCTGGCCACCCATGTGTGCCAGTAGATGTGTCAATACCGGCCGAGAGGCTAAAAACCATCATCGACATTACGGCCTGCACAGGCGCAATTTGTGATGACACAGGTTACAAACAACTTGACGGAACCGGTTTGCAAGTGCTCACACCGTCTAAGCTGGGTCGAATTGATGATAAAACCAATATCGAAACCAGGAAGAATCCCATATCTCGCATTGCCGCCATTATGTTCACCTCGGGATCATCTGGGAAGCCAAAAGGGGTCTTCCAAACTCAAAAAGCGATTGCAAGTAGCCTTGTCAGAGTTGCAAGGGCTCTGGAACTGAACGAAGAAACAAAGTTCCTACAATTCGCCCCACATTGTTTTGACGCCAGCATCTCCGAGATTTTTTGCCCATTAGTGACTGGCGGCTGTTTATCTATTCCAGCCCCCGATGAAAAGCTCACCAAGATCGCCCAGAACATTAATGAGATGGGAGTCACCCATGCTCTCTTGACACCCACAGTGGCTGAGATGCTCTCGCCAGATCAGGTCCCTGGCCTCAAAAGTTTGTCACTGGGTGGCGAGCTTTGCTCATCCCATCTACGAAAAGCTTGGTGTCCTCATCTGCAGCTCAACATTTTGTATGGAACAACGGAGGGTGCGGTCTGGGATACCATCCATCACGTCAAACCCAACGACAGAGAAGATTTTCCAAGCATTGGCTTCCCGATCGGTGGCCGCGTATGGGTTGTGCATCCAAATGATTGGACCATTTTGTCCCCTATAGGAGTTCCTGGGGAAATATGTATCCAAGGTCCTGAGATTGCTGAAGGCTACGTTGGAGAACCACAGAGGACTGAAGAAGTGTTCATACAACGAGCTCCGTGGTTCGATCTGAAAGATGATTCAACATCAGATCACCAAAGGATCTACCGAACGGGCGACATGGGAAGGGTTCTGGAGGACGGAAGTCTCCACATTCTCGGCCGAATAGATCGCCAAATCAAGATCAATGGCCAGCGAATGGAGCCGGGAGAGGTTGAAGGAGTATTGAAACAGTATCTTCCGGCCCAGTTCGGTATCTTTGTCGACAGCTTGGATCCTGGGAACGGCAGGTCAAAGCTTGCTGTATTTGTCTCTTACGGAGAAAATTCAGAGCCTGCAATAATACCAGAGACTGAGCATGACCCAGTCGTTCGTGAGGCCATACAATCTTCCAGGGACACCCTATCGGA
The DNA here is from genome assembly GCA_014898835.1 of Fusarium lateritium. NCBI lineage: Eukaryota > Fungi > Ascomycota > Sordariomycetes > Hypocreales > Nectriaceae > Fusarium > Fusarium lateritium. Next base: position 13,829 of record JAAVTZ010000278.1, read on the forward strand.
AGCTATGGTTCCTTCAATGGTTTTTCACATAACAACTTTTCCCATGACCACAAACAACAAAATTGACCAGCAAGGGCTTCGAAAGTTTGGCCTCGACAACTTTAAGTCCCAGGTCCTGCCTGAAAGCAGATCTAATGATGGTAGTGAGACATCAATCCGGAGTACCAATGAGTCTAACAAGATTGTGGATGTGATTTCAACCTTTCTCGGACGTCAGAAACAGAATGGCGTGGAGGACTTGAGTGACCAGAGTTCTACCCTGAAGGACCTTGGTGTTGACTCCCTTGATGCTGTATCGTTGGCATCAACCTTGAAAGAAGACGCAAAAGTTGACGTGCCAGCATCTCAACTCCTGAATCCACAGGTCTGTGTGAGCGATCTCGCAGGTATGACTCAGCAGACTAAACCGAAGGAAAGCCCGAAAGCTTTCTTGGAGAGAGAGCTGGATGAGTGGATGTCCAAACTCGACGGACCAAACTCCCAAGAACCTAGCTCAGTGTTGTTAACAGGGGCCAATGGATTTCTTGGCAAAGAAATCCTTCGGAAAGTTCTTCAATGCCCTCTACAACCAACAGTGACCTGTGTCGTGCGAGGAAACGACTATCCTCACGCTCGCCAGAAGCTCTTGGATGTGTTCCGTGAGTTATCATGGTGGAGTCATTCTCTAGAAGCTCGTGTCAAGGTCTGGGTAGGCGATCTCTCCCAGCCGAAAGTTGGCCTTGACCAGCCCCAGTGGGAAAAGGTGTTCGGCCTAAATGGCAAACCTCGACAGTTTGATTTCATTATTCACAACGGGGCACTGGTGAACTGGCTTGAACCATTCGAGTCTCTTCGCAAGACCAATGTTTCCAGCACATATGAATTCCTAAATGGATTTCTTCAATCGCACGATCCTCCTACATTCTTTTATATCTCAGGTGGTTACCTATCCGGTGCTACCGAAACTCACCAAGAGCTGGTGGGTAAGCTTTCACAATTGCCAGCATACGACCAGACCAAATTCGTGTCAGAAGTCATGATTGAACACGTACAGTCAATGAACAGCTCGACTGAAGGTCGGTTGAGGATTTTCAAGCCCGGTTACATCACTGGGTCGACGGAAGATGGCCACGCTCAGACTAGTGACACACTGTGGAGATTAGTGAAAGCGTGTATCCAGACTGGGTCATACAGTCAAGGTGACGCAGATGGATGGGTGACTGTAGCTGGCGTTGACAGCATCGCTTCGATTCTCGCTGACCAAGTTTCATCCTTAACGGCGTTTTCCAGAGAAGGTATCACGAAAAAGGTCCTAGATGGGGTGTATTTTCAAGACATTTGGGATTATCTGGACGATATGGGCATACATCTTACTCCCATGAAGCATGATGACTGGGCCAAATCAATGCAGCAAAGTCTTGAGAGAGATGGCCAGGTGCACCCACTCTTCCCCCTGAAAGACTGGTTCGAAGGGTGTGATGGGAAAATAGGGATAGATCGACCGGCTGATCACCTCATCAGTGGTGAGGTCTGCCATCGGGCAAAATTGGCCGTTCGTAGAAGCCTGGAATATTTGGTTAGTTCGGGCTTCCTCAGCCGGTCAGGGACAGGTATATAGTGACATCGGTTAGAAATATCACAATGACAGAAGGATCACGCATTCGATTTGGTGTTTTCTGCCATTACACTTTGCGAAAAGTCTGCAACGCCAAGCTTCCATCTATGGTCTCTAACCCTAATCTGCACCGAACTTGTATAACCATGGGAGTGCAGTGTCTGCAACAGTCTTAAGGCCATTTACAGTTTGCTCTACAACCTCCTCCAAAGTGTAGGAAGCCGGCTTCAATGATAACAAAGAACCCTTTTTTTCGTTCTTATCCATCTCCTAACGCCCATACAATTCTAGGCATTAAAAGCCTCAGAAGGAGACAAGGGCTGAAACAGAGACGGGGTGACGATCTCCGCGTATTCCAAGTGCGGACATCCTCTTCTATACAAACAACCTGCTAGGCTTAGTTCGCTTTAGAACTCTGCCTGTCGAGAAAGTAATAACCAGGGAATCATACTAAGGATGCCGTGACATATAAGAGCCTTTTCAGATTAGGGCCTTGCGTTGAGGAATGTGACTGAGAGTCGAGAGAAAAGCTGGTTGTAAGAAATTAGATGGGAAGGGATACAATCATGAATGTGTCCATCGTAGCCATCCTTGACACCTGCCTGATTGGGCCATCGGAACAATGGCCGATACCTGCCCGATGGGGCAAGTGGTCGAACAAGCGCGCTTTAGAGAGAAGTTAGATAAAACAAGCAAGGGCAAGGGATGGAGGGGCCTCCAGGCCGATGGCTGGATAGATAGATAAATGGAACTTTTTGCAGATTCATGTGGATCTGAAGAGTAGAGGAAGATGTCTTACGGTCCTATAACAGCAGCGCTAAGCTGGGGGTTTCAGGTGGCTACCAGCTTAGAAATATTAGCATTTAAGCTTATATTGTATTTTTCCTCTTAACTATCGCTTATGTGGGGAATCGTGAGGCAATAGGGGAAATAGTGACCTGTAATGGTTGGACGATGTCACGTCTTACAAGGATGCGATATGGGACGGAGCCTTGGATTGACTAGGGACCTGTTTCTCTCTCCCGTTTCTGAGTCTTTGAAAAGTGGGATGATGTTACAAATAAATTAGTAATTCTTGGCTTTCGTAGCTGTTGGACGAGAATGGCAGAGAAGAGATGAATGCTAATAGTGACGTATGAGGCAGTGATTGACCCTCTTCAGTATATATATTTCCGCCCTAGTCGCCCTCCTTCGACACGATATAACATGCTTTTCGTAACAGAGAACCTCTCTTTAGAAGGACCACAATGACACGTTTAGTAGAGGTACTCCTCGCAGCCGGGGCAACTCTTATCGGCCTCACATCTGCACAATGCAATCTCACTCCGGAGGCCAGCATCTCTACCGCCGATGGCGTGGAGTACAAACTCCTGCAAACCGGTCTGCAGCGGCCTCGACACCTTGTTGTCGACACTGAAGGCAATCTTCTGATCGCCGAGGCTGGCAGCAAGGGTGTGAGAAGGGTTGTTCTCGACGATGGTAAAAACCTCGATGTTTGCGTCGAGTCTGACGCTGCCTTGATTTCTGACGCGAATGTAAGTTTGTGAATCCTTCTTCCTGTTCGGCGGCTAGGAAATAAGTAACAAGTCTGTGTGAATATAGCTGAACCACGGCATTGCTCTCACTTCCGATGGTAAAACCATCCTCGTTTCTAGTCCCAGCGAGGTATACGCCTATGACTACGATGCCTCCAAAGGCAGCGTCAGCTCTCGCCGGACCGTTATCACGGGTATGGATGCCTCTTCGACTCATTCTACCCGCACCTTGACGATCCCTCACGCTGGCAATCCCAACTTGCTACTCGTAGCTGGCGGCTCCGATGGCAATTTGGACGCCGAAACTGTGGACAAGAATGTTGTGCGTAGCCAAGTGAGAGTCTTCAAAATTGATGATCTGTTGGCGGCGGATGCTCCTCTGGAGTATGGCGGAGCGTCGGTACTTAGCTGGGGTCTTCGTAACAGTGTTGGCTGGGCAGAGGACCCTTCTACGGGACATATCGTAAGCGCAGCCTTCCTTTTTCAGCCAGGACTTTGGGCTTGCTGGCAGAGGTGTTGAACTGACCTGGTGTACAGTGGTCCGTTGAGAACTCAGTCGACAATCTTTTTCGCGGTGATGTCGATGTCCATAACAGCAATCCTGGCGAGGAACTCAACTTCCATGGCCTTCCCAATGACACCTCCAGCGCCCAGTACGGTGCTAACTATGGATATCCCGGATGCTTCGCCATCTACGACTCCTCCATTATCAAGGACTACCCAGGCGGAGCAAAGGTTGGCAAGCAGATGGCCGGTACGCCAGAGGGAGAGAAGGATCTGGGATTCACAGATGAGGAATGCCAGGAGAAGCAAGCGCCAAGGATTACGTTCGGATCACACCTGGCACCATTGGACATCAAGTTTCGAGATGGTAGCGCGGCATATGTTGCATTCCATGGAAGCTGGTAAGTGGGCGACATCCAAAACCAAATTCCCAGATGTGATTTCCCTTGCTGCATGAGTGTTGGCTAACCATGGGCTTTGATTTCAGGAACCGTAATCCTGGTGATGGCTACCGTCTTAGCAAGGTAAACTTTGGCAACGGCGAACCAGTCTCAGCATCTGACGACCCTGAAGCTGAAGAGCCAGTGATGTGGAACACGGATAATTCCAAGTGCCCTTCAGGTTGTTTCAGGCCGGCGGGTCTGGCGTTTGACAAGGCCGGAAGGCTGTTTATGACGAGTGATTCGACGGGAGAGCTATATGTTCTAACAGGCGTGTAAGGGCTTGTATCCCTTTGGAAGACGTCTAGTAAATATCTATAAGCTTATTTCTATTACTGATTTAAAACAGGTTTAAGTTATTATATAGTATCTTTTTCTTTCCATATAACTAAGCTCTTACTTAATCTAGCTTATACTTATAAGAAAGGCACATCCATCACCCATTGGAGAGCATCCCAATCAATGCCATTTGATTGACGGATATAACCCTCTAGATCCGGCGGGAAAGACATATAGTCTTGTCGTGTAGCATGATCAGATCTCGACATAGGAACATCTTCACGGACTTCGGCGTGGTGCTGTTGCGTTCCTACCAAGGGCCAAACCCCATGCTTCCTCATCGTCACTTCCAGTATCTGCATTCCTTCTTCTATCATCGTCACCTTGCCTCGAGCTTTCTCTAAAACCCGCCAAGCTTGATCGAATTCATGCCACTTAATTTGTATCTCTTCTTGCGTGGCGAGGCATAGGTCCAATGCTAAGACAGCAACAGCAGCGAAGTACGAGAACAAGACGCTACCCAGCATGAGTCGTGCTGAGGAAGTGATTTGGCTACACGTCCTGAACCTTACTTCTGCATCGATAATGAACCGAGCACTTTCCAGGGCAACTTTTCTTGAAACGCCATATGATGCCTCGGCTGCACTGCGAATGAGGTAGGGGAGATGCAGCCTGCAGCGCTGGCCGTAAAGGAGCGAATATAGCGAATAATGTTGGACGGCAATAGTCTTTGAGTAATCGGAACGAGAATGGGGAGGCACCGTCAAATCCTTAGTTTCAAAAAGTGAGCGTGGCGTATCTTGCAAGAAGCTGGCGATAGCAGCATCTATCTCCAAGACTTGTTCATAGCTTGAAGTAGGTGAAGCAATAGCCGTGAGAGGGCTCTTGTCGATCACCATTCTCATCTTCTCGGATATCCTAATGCGTTCGAGAAAGCCAAACATAGATGTGGGTTCGTCAGGCGCTCGACCTGCCAAGTCGCTGGCGTCTGTGAGGTCTTCGTCGTCAAGGTTCAAGGGCTTTCTTACGGCCATATGAAGTGGATTAATAGAATATGTGCCTCTCTGCGGACCGGGGCAAGTCGCCAACATCCTACGACATAGAGTTAGCATCCTTCTGTGCGCCAAGTCAAACCATAGACAGAAATATTACCAGTCGAGAGTAACGAGACGCCACCAAACTCTCCGCCCAACCTCGGCCCTCACTCCATAGAGACCTGAATTATCTTGAAGACTGGCTTGGTCGCTTGGGTGATCGACACGATGGAGACCAAGTTGGCGGCACATTGCTATAGTCTGAGCTAATGTCGTAGAGCCATGGGAAGTAAGGCCATCGAAATAGAATGTGGCAAGATTGAGTATTGAGAGGCCTTGCACTATGTCTAGTGATACTTCCGAGTTTCGGTGGCATTGCTCGAGTACATCGAAAGCGGCGGTTGTCCACGAGTTGGCCTGAGCTTGGGCTAGTGCACAACTGGGGAATAATCTCGCCAAGTCGGGATCGTCATGTGTCCAAGTACGCGCAACGAAAGCGAATATGGCTAACAGGAGTACGACTGGGCCTGCGGAGATCTGAGGACCGCAGTTGTACGCTTCAAGTAATAGCTTCCTTAGTGAAGGGCCGTGGATGATGAAGCTCATGTAGTTAAATTCTACAATGTATTTGCTCACTAGCACCTGGGCTTCATCGTTCGTAGGAAACCATACGCAGGCCAAGTGGTCCTTTGATTGATCGTCCACCGAAGGCTGTAGTCCAATGGGGCATTTGCGAACAGAGACGTCGTGTATAGGTGTTGCACCCTATATGAGCAGATCAATATCGTACCAGATGGATAGCAGAACAGGAAAGGATGAAACAATTGACGATGTGATCTTACATTGTTCCTGAAAAGTGAGCGATTGATGGAGAAGGCATCCTCGGTCAAATTCTGAAGCACGGGCGGTAACTGTCGATGATTGTCGGGGTTTGTATCTGTTGCGAGCGCAACCGCAGGCACATCTCCTGACGAAGGTCCTTTAACAGCTGACGAGTTAGCGATCGAAGCAAGATGAGCCTCAATTTTATCCAAGCGACTCAGAATGGCATTGTTGGATGATTCGGCGACTTGGGGCTGGTCTTTGGTGGTGGAGGGCCGGAGTGAGGGGCATGCAACGCCACGGCTTAAGCAATTAGAACAAGGAAACTGGCGGTTGCACCTCAGTTTTCGCAGCCTGCAAAATTGACACGAAACTGCGCGTGATGGTGGAGACATTCTACTTAACTTTCTGTAGCAGATGTCAATATTCGAGAGTGGCTGATGTGGAGGTCAAGTCCGCGGACTTTACTTCTCATATAAATAAGTCCATGGAGACCCACATTCTCAGGAGGTACTGCACTAGCTCGATCTCAAGGCTAGGTAAATGTGTGTAGGGCCCCGACAAGGACTAAGCTCCTAACTTCAATTGTTCAAAAGAACGTCCTTTTTCTTCTTTTCCAATTCTTGAGTCATTCCATTAGTAAATCTTTTAAAAGGAGTAGTTTTATTAAAAGAAATCGTGAGCTTTGGCTGACGTCCCTAAGTACGTTTCATCGACTACTATATCCAGCTACGAGCGGGGATGAGGAGATGACGAAATGACGTCAAATGGAAATGGCAAGGAGCTTTGTTGATAAAACTTGACTACGTAAGGATATAGCTAAATGAGATCGCAATATCCAGATCTTGGAATGGGCCTTTACCCTCAGTCACGGCGGCCACAACAGTCCAGTCCGGTCAAATCGGTCTAGGTAACCACCGAATCGCCGGGCCTTATGTTGTATGACAGCGTGGCTTTGCCTCAGAAAAGACTAGTGTCCGCGGACTCCATGGAGCGCTACTGATATGGCTCCGTATTAGCAGTAAGGACTGTCGTTGTCCACACGAGTATACTCAGTCCCAAATACTTTAAAGTCTTGTGTATGTCGATCACTGTCCTTTTCCACACCATGCCCTGTTTTTTATGTGTCTTGATGAATAACGAGCCTTTTTCTTGTTTTCTCCTCGTTCAATGCGAGAAACATCAAGCCCTCTAAAAACGAAAGCCAAAACACAAACTCGACCGGCATTCAGAAACTTCGAAAGCGCTCGGAATCTAACGACGTTCGACTGGACGGAGTATTCCGCCCTCGAAAGCGAAAATGCCATCGTCCGAAGCCAAAAGTTCACCGGAAGACCTCGAGTCTGTTCGACCGACGGCGATCCCATACTGGAGACTAGTCATCGACCAAGCCGGTGTCACCCCTGAAGTGCTTCGTTATGACTACCAGGGATCCGGCACAGAGGAGGACCCTTATAGCGTACAATGGATTCCTGATGACCCAAGAAACCCTCTGGGTTTTAGCGCACCCAAAAGGTGGTTCATCACCATGTCCGTCGCTCTAGCTACCTTAGCTGTTGCTCTGGTGTCTTCGGCCTATACAGGTGGAATTGCCGAAATCATCCAGGAGTTCAATCTGAGTAGAGAAGTGTCTACTCTAGGCGTCTCTTTGTTTGTCGTTGGCTTTGCTGTTGGGCCATTGCTTTGGGCACCACTCAGCGAAGTCTTTGGCCGCCAAATCCTCTTTGTTATCACCTACGCTTGCCTAACAATCTTCAACGTCGCCTGTGCTGTTGCTCCCAATGGAGCATCACTACTAGTCTTTCGGTTCCTGGCTGGTGCTTTTGGCTCGTCCCCCTTGACGAATGCAGGTGGAGCCATAGCCGACATGTTTCCAGCATCCCAGCGAGGCCTAGCTATGGCTATTTTTGCAGCAATGCCGTTTCTTGGCCCAGTCTTGGGCCCAATCTGCGGCGGCTTCATTGGCATGAATGCAAGTTGGCGTTGGGTTATGGGGTTCCTCGCAATCTTTTCGGGAGTCATCTGGATTGCGGGCTCTTTGGTAATCCCAGAGACGTATGCCCCAGTCTTGCTAAGACGCCGCGCTACCAAATTATCGGCCATCACAGGGAAAGTGTATATCAGCGCTATCGATTTGAGACAAGGACGAGTTTCTTTGAAAACCTCCATCAAGACCGCCTTATTACGGCCGTGGATATTACTCTTCAGGGAACCCATTGTGTTCCTCTTATCCATTTATATGTCGATCATCTATGGAACGCTTTATTTGTTCTTCGCTGCCTTTCCGATTGTCTATCAGCAGAGTCGTGGCTGGAACCAGGGTATCAGCGGCCTGGCTTTCTTGGGCATTATGGTGGGAATGTTGGGAGCAATCGCCTATACAATCCCTGACAATAATCGCTACATTCGGGTCGAGAAGCAACACAACGGGTTCGCACCACCAGAGGCCAGGCTTCCACCAGCAATCCTTGGCTCTTTGACTATCCCTATCGGATTATTTTGGTTTGCTTGGACGAACTACCCTTCTATCCACTGGATCGTCAGCATCCTAGCCGGAATCCCTTTTGGCTTTGGTATGGTTCTAGTGTTCCTAAGCATCATGAACTATTTGATCGATTCATATACTATCTTTGCCGCTTCGGTACTCGCTGCTAATTCCATTTTGCGCTCTTTATTTGGCGCAGCTTTCCCTCTTTTTACAGTACAGATGTATGAGGGTTTAGGGCTGCATTGGGCATCGTCTGTCCCGGCATTCCTGGCGTTGGCCTGTGTACCGTTTCCATTCCTGTTCTACAAGTACGGACCACAAATCAGAGCACATTGTAAATTTGCGGCCGAGTCAGATGCCTTTATGCGCAGTCTTCAGCAGTCACAGGCTCAGGGACTGCCAACTGAGAAGACGGAAGAAGAGGTCCAACAGGCCAACGACAACGACAACGAGGACGATAGTACTGTTGTTGATGAACCAATCTTCACCCCCAGTCATGCTCGGACAGCGTCGGTCCACGATCGAGCCTCGTTGTATGATGCTAACCCGTACGACATCGATCGTGTTCATACAAGGAACTCGTTCTCTTAGCTGCCTGATAGCCTGAACTCAGAACAGCTTTGACTTGCCTCAAACGCATCTACTTCCCACTTTTCTGTGTAGCTTTCCATCTACTCTTTGTTTTTACACACACGTTGTCACATTACCAAAACTAGACCTCCCCATTTTCTTTCTTTGTTCTCACCTCAGAGTTGTAGCTGTCTTGGAACTTGTTACTCTCGTCATCTGAGGTGGAATAATTATTCTTGTACGTTACATCCTGATGATGTCTCAATATCGGCTGAAACCTTTTAAGATAGACTTATTAGACTGGACTATCATCCTCACCTTTAGAGGAGGACCGCCTCAAATTATAGTGGATAAGGTTAACACTAATGCTACGCATGGGTGTACAAAGTTTCCTCATCTGCATCTTTAGGTCAGGATTGATGTGGAGAGCATAACTTGGCTAGATTACGCAGCTCGTCCCAGTCTGAGAATTTCATCTGACTCGACAACCCAGAACTTTGCTGGAGCTTTCCCTTCCCCTGCGATCTGCGCCGCCTTGATAGCTGCCCTTGCAACGACTTCCGCACCTTGACCGATCGAGTCCTGCAGTCCTGGAGACAGCTTACCCAAACTTCCGGTGACCGTTTGGACAAGCGCCTCCCCTGCCCTTACGTGCTCCCTTGGACCGAGGAGTAAGCCCGGTTTCACAATGATTCCGTGTTCGAAGTCAAGTTCCTTAATGGCGTTCTTGACGCCCTTTTTCATTTTGAAAAGTGGCACATAGTCCGAGTACCAAGTATGTGACCTTGCGCTGGAGATAAAGACGAATGTCCGGGCGCCAGAAGCTTTGGCTGCCTTTGCCAACTCAATGTCGAGGTCGTGATCAATCTTTCATTGGTTTGCAATACTCCCAGCGGCAGATCTCGTAGTACCAAGCGCGGACCAAACGGTCTCGGGCGGAGGATTTAGGTTCGAAAGCGTTTCGGCCTAAGTAGCCATGTCTGTATTGACCACGGCGTTGAGACTTGGTGAGACTATTGTGGTGGTGCGCCGAGTGATGGTATTGATAGTTTTATATGTTGCAGTGTTCAACAGGTTGGAGAGTATGTGAGAGCCAACGAGACCTGTTGAACCTATGATGAGAGCTGAAGTGGAGGTGGATGCAGTCATTGTGTGTGTAACGATGGATTTGGAACCACATGATCTATCTTGCTTGGCCTTGAGGATTAAATGGATAACGTGGGTTGGATGAGAATTTAGCCATGCCATATTTGCTGGGAAATTTAAGCCTCGCGTGGTGGAATGCACTAAACTTACGCCAGCGCCCCTAAAATTCCGGAAGCCAAGCGCTGGTGATTAATCCCTGGGTGTCGGGGTCTTGCTAGCACCGGTATACCGCCCCTGCAGCTCTCGTCCGCGGAGTCCATGGAGTTTTATCTGAGACCAGGGGTCGGATCTGTGGCTAAGTGTGGCTTTCGCAGCTATGGAGGTCTCCCCTTCTGATTGGTTGATAGCCGACTAAGCATGATTTTCGGTGGAGAATATCATCAAACATGGTGACACTGGCGACAAAAGAATATTGGGCCAGAATGATGCGTGATTTGAAAATGAACACATTCCAAAAACACTTAGGGAAAATTTTAGCATAACAGCCCAAGGCGATGTTTTTAATCTAAGAGCTTAATTAGTTGCCCATTTAAATAAACGAAACAACCAAGATTGTTTGAACATGGCTGATTGCACCTGTCCATCCGTTGACATCCACTACCTACCCTGCACTCGGTCAAGCTCCAAGATATAAAAATAGACATGTTATATCCGGTGATTTCCGACAATTCGGCTTAGCCATAGCATACCTGGAACCGAGATCCCGACGCTACCCACGGTCTTGGCCTCCACTTTTGGGTGACCGGTTCCGGTTTCTCCTCAATTGACCAGGCCTGCAACATCAACATATCATGGAACCGACGCTTCAAAAAGGGCAACAGGACCGGCGACGGCGCCAACAGCGAAAAGCATGTGATTTATGCCGTCGTCGTAAAGTTCGCTGCGACATCGTTGATCGACCTTCAGGGCCTTGCTCAGTCTGCGAAAAGTCGGGGTTCGAATGTCGGTAAGTGGCTGGTGACGGCTCCGAAACCGCACTACAAGGACTCCTTTTTTGAAGACTATGATAGTTAACGCCTGGATAGTTCGACGGCGAAATGGGCGACTGCTCGCCGTGGCTCAACTGTTTCAAGACGTGGCTATCAAGGCGATACACCAAGCCGATCGCCAGGTCCATCTCAGCCGGATCCGGAATCCGGAGCCGTAGAATCCCGGGACAATCGCCTCTCAATCCTCGGACCCGAGCATAACTCAACACAGCCCCCGACTCAGCCTGGCAAGCCATCATCAAGCGAATTACCTCACTCCGATGGGCAAGAAAAACTCGCTCGTGAAGGTTTAGCCCGTTTTTTCAAGCACGGCATTGGTGCCGCCGCTTGGGCCGTCTTTGCTTCTACCAAGAGCTTCCGTATTGCATATGTCGGTACAGCTGTATCGAATTTGGTGCATCTAGTTGACTTGCACCGCTCTTTCAGACAGCCTTATTCGTCTATTCTTGGTGATCAGCGTCCCTTATCAGCTCCCACTGGTCCAGACACACATGGATCCTTCCAAGAATCTGCCGTGGATGGAAGCACTGGGAGTGATAGAACAGCAGGTGGAAAACCCTTACATTATCCGTATCCTCCCATCCGACAGGTTAAGTCATGGAAACCTACCCCGAGTACATGGGGTATGACCCAAGATTTGGTCACAGAAGTGTCTTCTTTTCCAGCTCAAGAAGTTCGCGATGCTCTGGTAGAGGCATACTTTGATCACATTCATCCGTTTCTACCCATTGTGTCAAGGCCAGAATTTATTGCTCGCTATCGCACACCTAATAACCCTCCTCCGCTGTTACTATTCCAATCGGTTCTAATGGCTGGCGCTCACGCCTGTGCCCATCCACTCGTCGCCAATGATCGCCATGCGGTACAGAATGTCCTTTTCCGACGGGCTAGCATGCTATACCATATGCGACATGAATCTGACAGAATGCACCTCCTACAAGCAGCAGCCTTATTCACTTGGCATATCGGCGACGGAGATACAGTTGCAGGCGGTCCATGGTACTGGTCCGGAATAGCAGTCCGGATAGGCTGTGGTCTGGGTGCCCACCGAAGAAGTTCACAACTTCCGGCTACAGAAATGGCTCAATATCGACGGTGTTGGTGGTCAGCCTTTTTCTGTGAAGTTTTCTCAGCACTCGAGACTGGAAGACCATGTGCAGTTAGAGCAGAGGATATAGATCAACAACCTATCCGCCAGGAGGATATGACTGACACGCCAGGTACCGATACGACAATCGACGGTTCGCCTGGTGCTAGCCCCGACTTCCTCAATCATCTGGTTGACCTGGCGTATATCGGTCTGGATGTTATTGCACTGAACGCACCAGCAAGAGATCGGCGCATTGATGTTGCATCGATAGATGCTCGCCTAGGTCTCTGGTCACTGCGCTCAGGTATCTCCTCTGTCGCCGAGGATGACGACTCTTGGACGTGCCATCTTCGCATGCACTATAATTTGCTGTTGTTACATCTTCATCGGAATCTGCACGAAACGAGCAGTCAGTCCATCTGCTCAGCGGCTGCGCAAGCTATCGTTACATCCCTCGAAAAGCTAGCAGCCCGTGATGAGCTACGACAATGCCATTTTACATCCGTCAGTGCCGTTACAGCAGCCGGAATCCAGTTTGCCGGTGAAATCCGCGCAGCCGTCGCATCACAGACTTTCCTAGTAGCCATCAATGCACTAGAGCGACTTTCGCGCCTGCTAAGGTCGACCATGATGCTAGCACGACACTGGCCGAACGCGGAAGCTGTGCATAGTGTGTTTGAAGAGCTTCACCACGAGTATGAGACGCTTGTCACACAGCGTCTGCAAGGCGAGCAGGTCATGGTTCCGGAAAGTCCTCCTGACTGGAACAGGTTACTTGGTGGTGAGGGGTTGCAGCAGTTCAGCAATTTTACTTCGGATCAAGATTGGATGAACATAAATAGCTGGACGGACTTGTTATGAGCTTCTCGGCAGAGAAATCAGTTAGATAGCATGACTTCTGGATGGGAATAGGCCAAAGGGATTGATGAATTCTATGGTAAAAGCAATTGTCTATTAGATATTATGATCACCTACTGAATGGTAGCTTTGATCGCTAGTGTTTTTACTAGACTACGATCTCATTTTCTTAATTACTCCTTCTATAAGTAGATTAGAATCCTGATGATATGTGGCAAAGTCTCCCGAGCTTACCATTGAGTTCAGAAATGGTCTCATCCCGAGGACATAGTAGCAACGGCACATCTGTAACCCATATCTCTTCTGTCTCTGGATTGACAGGAAAGGCCTCGGGTAGATGAGGAACCGAGATAGGAAAATGAATCTATGGATTGCAAGATTAAATTATCATGGCAGTGGCATGTGACGTACCAGGTAGAGGTCGCGATAAGTGGTCTGGAGATCCCGAAACGCTTTCTCCAGGGCGGGCAGCACGTGTTGCGGTTCGTGGTCGGCGTTCCATAATTTGGAAGTAATCTAGAGTGTTGATTATCAACGAGGAAATTATACGGACTTGAGAAGAACACATACAAATAAATCATTTCGATCAATCCCTGAAGCTCGGGTATCTTCTCCGACTTCAGCCTCATTACCATATACGGATCTTGCATCGATGTGGCGGTAACCAGCTTCCAAGGCATGTTTGACTGCGTCTCTAACCTCCTTGGGTTTGGATTGCTGTGCAGGCAGTGTTAGTCATACGGAATGATTTCAGATCCTCTGACCTACCCAAGTTCCAAGCCCAACGGCTGGTATGGAGCAATCATATGGATGCTCTAATCAATTGTTGTATCTTATTGCTGTTACCAAAGGAGTCTTGACCACTTACAGGCCATGCCTGGTATTGACCACATTGGGTTACCCTTTGCATTCCCCGGTCCTGTCCAATCAGACGAGTGTTAATGGGCCGCCGGTGACTTTCGACTGTGGGGAAGTTTCTTTGATCCCCGGGTCGCCTGTGGAGAAATAAAGGTTCTTGGTTATAAATTCCAACGAATTATCCAGGTTATTAGCTGTCAAATTGTTACAGCTTGTTCAGTAGGAATACGACGTATTGACCTAATCTCGGCCTCGTCATGTCTCAGCACTGTAGGTCATGGAATGTGTACCCTCGCTTAGCATGACAATTACTGAATCTCAGAAGCTCTTGTACAGCAGGTCAAAGACCGGTTGTGTCTCACTGCCGGATTACCTTCCACCCATCCGACTCCATCATATTGGCAAGAGCCTCCTGCATCGGTCGCTACAACACAATCAGATGATCTACCTCCTCTGACAGACATCGCCATCATCGGTTCCGGCGTGACCGGTACAAGCGTCGCTCATACCTTGCTCAACCATCCCCAAGCGTCGGGGCTACGATTGACCATCTTGGAAGCTCGGAACGCTTGTAGCGGTGCTACAGGTCGTAATGGTGGTCATCTTGTTTCGGATATCTGCGACCGTTTCGAATACCTAGTAGATACGCTGGGTGTTGAAGAAGCTGTCAAAATCTTACGATTTTCGGAGGCCAATATCGCCGAGCTCAAGGAAGTGGTGGCGCATCTTGATAAGTCTGAACAAGACGCTGTGGAGCTTCGCGAAGTCAAAGCCACTGCTACTATTGGAGACAGGAAGACTTTGAACCACCTCAAACGTTCTTTCAAACTAATGAAAGATGCGGTTGACGAAACGACACTTGAGTATGGAATCGTTGAAGATCAAAACATTATCAAGGTTAGTGTTAGACTGATAATGGGTTTATACCAGACAGCTTTGGGTTGACAGCTCTTATTTACCTAGAACACATACAAGTATCGAGACGGACTTGCTGTCTCCGAGCAAAAAGGCGCTGGGGCTCTCTGGCCATATCGGCTTGTTACGATTCTCCAGACGCATTTGCTAAACGCACATAAGGATCGATTTAGCATCGAGACTAATACTCCCGTGGTCTCGATCTCCTACCAAGAAGACGCAGGCCAACCCGGCTTCAGCTATTTGTTGCAAACTCCGCGTGGGGCCATCAGATCACGAAAGATCATTCATTGTACCAATGGATATTCGTCACATCTATTGACAAACTTGACGGGGGTAGTCTATCCGCTTAGAGGCACCGTCTCGGTACAAGACCCTGGTGACTCATTCCCCAGGCTTGGCAGCGAGTATTCATGGACCAAGATGCACAAAGGTAGTTATGATCCTGAAACAAGAATTCTGACAGCGGGATTGTACTACGCACAGCAGAACGCGAAGTCTGGCGAAATTGTGATCGGAGGGGAGAGCCAGGAGATTGAGAATTTACTCACGAGCGATGACTCCCAAGTGGCCGCTTCGGCAAAGGACCATATCTCATCAATTATTCCCAAGATCTATCTCGATGCTGATAATGCCAAAGCCAAGAAAGTCTGGTCTGGCATCATGGGATTTACTCCAGATGGACTGCCTCTGATCGGCAATTTAGACTCGGGAGTGACGGGGAGAGCAGGTACTGGGGAGTGGATTGCGGCAGGGTTTAATGGTCACGGCATGGATAAATGCTGGTTGAGTGGTCAAGCTGTGGCCAGGATGGCGATGGGCGAGGCTGTGCCCTCTTGGTTACCTGAATCCTTCCTTGTCAGTGAGAAGCGGCTGAAATCATTCACACTGGACAGTGCCGCAGAGGCATTTGTGGGTGTGTTCACTGATATCTCATCAGAGCTCTGAAAGTAATAAAACCAGCACAGGAGGAACATTCAGGGCCGAGAACGTCTCAGAATTAGACCCGGTGTCATTGAATTAACTCTATGATTTGTTATTCCGTCCGATTGACTCTGGATGAAGATGGTCTGGGCTCATGGTTTCTCAGCCCGCCTTTACTCCAATCTCTTAAGCGTGCCACCCGTAACACTAAGTTCAATCACGCGTAGTAACCCCCGGGCGAGCAAAAAGATAATTATATACGCATCGTAGGAGTTATAGCATGTCTATCTAGCATTACATGGCGGTCCATAGAATTCTACGTACGAAGTTTCACACTGGGTGCTGGACATCACGACTGCTGCGGATATCTCCCCCACCTGGCGACCTTCCAACCTTGTCAGGATACCACCACCAGTGCGATAAGGAGGGTGGCGTCAAGATCTTCTCGCTGGATCGCCGGAACCGGTCTATTGTCCGCCCGCCTATTGGCCGCTCGACCTCGCATTAGCGGAAGCCGGCCCGTTCTTCGCACCATGATTGAATGCTTGGGTCTCGGCTCGATGGCGATAGCCTAGTGTTCCTTTAGTCTATACCCCGCATCCGCCATCCGGGAACTAGCAATCTCTCGGCGTCTGGGGGCGAGATAAGGGATCAAACAAAGCCATGTCACATATAACACATCACCATATCCCATCATTGATCATTTTTAACCTCAACAGTCTATCTACCTTTGACAATGCCGCCTGAAAACACCACTTTGACCATCGATGCACTGCCTCCAGGCACCCAACGCATCAATGACTTACAAGCAACCCATATCATTCTCGCTCCTCAGCCAAGTTCAGACCCCAATCAGCCGCTGGTAAACATCATCCATTCAACGAGTCTCGGTTGCCACGGGCTAACATCCTACAGAACTGGAGTGTGATGCGTAAGACTATTCATATAACGCTTCTCTCCCTCTATTCTATGATGATGTTCGCTATGTAGGTCCGCAATTCTCTGGGCGCATGCGATCTCGAGACTAAAACTTTATCCTAAAGTCCCTGCATGAGTGTGCCTTTCTGGCAGAATTTCAACGAGGAGCTCGGCATGAGCTATGATGCACTTAATAACGGCTACGCGGCAAACATGGCAGGACTAGCCATCGGTTGTATCATCTTTATTCCCATCGCGTTGCGCATCGGCCGTCGCCCCGTCTATCTCTTCACATCCTTGATCATGTTTGCGTCCGGCGCTTGGCAGGCCGAAACATATACTGTCGGAGATATGGTTGGGATGAATGCTATTGCTGGTGTTGCTGGTGCGGTTAACGAGGCTCTCTTCCAAGTTACGGTACGCGATTATGGGATTGGGATGCGGCTGTTGGCTAATGCGTATCGACGTAACAGGTATCCGATCTCTTCTTCGTTCATCAGCGTGGCACAATGAATGGCATTTATCTCATGATGGTAGTAGTAGGGGTAAGAATCCTTGGGAGCCTCAGCGCCTAGCTTTTACTGACAAAGGCAGAACTACCTTGGACCAGTCTACGGTGGCCAAGTTGCCGTAACAATGGGTTGGCGTTGGGCCTGCTGGTCCTGCACTGTTTTCATGGGTATCATCACAGTTTTCATGTTCTTCTTTCTTGAAGAATCCAAGTATATCCCTCCGCCGTTGAATGGTCGCGAAGTTTCAACATCCTCCTCTCCTGATGGCGACAATCTCGTTCAAATCAACAGCGCCACCAAATCGCCTTTACCTACCGACTTGCAGAGTAACGACGAGACTACGTTAGCGCAACATAGGATGACTGTTGAGATAGATGACAGTATACCAATGAAATCCTATTGGGCACGCCACGCATTCTGGACACTGGATAAGCACGCTTCTCATCAAACACGCACGTTCTGGAAAGACCTCTACGAACCATTCCAGCTCCTTGCTGTGTTTCCAGCTGTTATGTTTGCGGCACTACAGTACGGTTGGAGCATTGCCATGCTGGCTATTCTGGCAGTAACTCAGAGTTCTTTATACTCACTCCCTCCTTACAACTTCACAGCTGCTGGCATCGGAAATATGAACCTCCCTCCATTCGTTGGCGCAATCCTAGGAGCATTGTTTGGAGGCCCTCTCGTGGACTACACAATAGTGCAGATTGCGAAGCGTCGTGGGGGTATTTATGAGCCTGAGACTCGGTTGTGGTTGTTCTTGGTCCCTGGGCTAAGCATGACTATCGGGTGTCTCATGTACGGCCTGACAATTGCGCAGGTAAGCAATGCCTAACCTTGACAAGATTATGGAGACTAAGAATCACCAGGGCATGCCTTGGATCATTAATGCTGTAGGCGCCGGCTTTATCGGATTCTCTATCGGGGGTGGCGGCGATATGTGCCTCACGTACTTGCAAGACTCCTACCAACTCGTAAGTTCCTGTTCATATTAATGTTCCTCCGCATCTACTGACATTCTGTCAAAGATTGTAGGTCCTGCCCTAACAGGTGTCGTCTTTGTCCGTAATGTCATCGCTACCATCCTTGTCTTCGCTGTCACACCCTGGATGGAAGGAATGGGAGTTTATAATATGTATGTGGTCTTGGGTTGCCTTTCTACTGGTGTTGCTTTGACATGTGTCCCGATGATTATTTGGGGTCGGAAGTTCCGTGTTCAGTTAGCAGCCAAGTATGACCACTTTGTCGACCAGCAGTATTGAGTTGGAGAGTCGGATACCCTTTCCATAGATACTTACAAGAATTGTTGTATTGTTACATGTCCGCCTATGTGATATATGTCTCTTCTTTCCTGTGATGCCGAAAACTCGCTGGTTGACTTTTTGTCACGGTGAACATGGACAGAATCAGCGTGACGTCGCTTGGTAAAACGACACTAAACTGCATCAAGTCTATAGATTGCAGTTGGGTCATCTGGCCACTTCCCCCGCAATCTATTGCCGATTGCGATTGGGAGAAAGGAAGAACACACCCTATTACGCTATTACCAGTGGTACTGTATGCGGGAAGACCAGCACTATGCCGAGACTGGAAAGATGGACGATCAAGTTTGCGGGGAACGCTCCTTATCTCGGGCTGGGAGATAAGGAACGGTGGTTATCGAGGCTTCAAGGACCTGCCATTGCCATCAACCACCAAGATTAATGGTTATCAACTTCTTCTCCCCCAGGCAACACGAACTACGCCAATTAGCATGCCTCGTTTTGAGTCGCGACGCGCTTGTGACCGCTGCCACTCCCTCAAGGAACGTTGCTACTGGCCGCAGAGCAAAGACGCAGGGGCAGCCAGTTGTGCTCGTTGTCGCCGCCTGGGCTTTGAGTGTCTGGATAAGCGTCCATCAAAGAAGGTTGGCCGCCCGCGCTTATTCGCGAAGCCGGTACGAGTACCAACTGCAAAAAGCCACCGTCTCGTCGTTGGTGACTCGTCATCGCAAAGTCTTGATGACAAAGACCTCAATTGCCTGGCATCAGCCCCCAACCCTGTCCTCCTCCGCTCACCATCGCAATTCAACGACCTCACCACCTCAGATAAGCAGTTGATCCAAAACATGCTTTTCAGTGACGTTGTGTTGGATCGCTTCCTCATCGGCCCAAGTTTCCGGGAGCGACATCGCAAGTTTCTCATCTCTCACTTCGTCATCTCCCAATGCACCTTGAAGCACGCTTTCCTTGCGGTGGGTCTCGCGTGCGAGCATCAATCAGCTATTGAACCTTACAAGCACGCCTCGTTAGCTCTGCAACAACTACGACAGTACACTGTTAGTAGTAAACAGGGCGTCTCGGAATGTTTGGCCTTGGGGGCGATGATCATATCGTTCACTTACTACTGCTCAACATCGCCCAGCGCAGTGCCCATATGCAATCAAACTTTGAGTTTAGTCAAAGAAACGTACGAATCAAGCAATGACTTAACCCCAAGCGACCTTGTCTTTATTTCATGTCTGATCCTGCCCGAACTGCTCAACAGCATGATGACTGGATCCCTCCCTTCTCTGAGGTTCCGTAATCTACCTGGATTCAGCGATCACGTCGACCGCTACATTGGACTCTTTGCTCCATTGCTTCCATACTTTTACGACATCTGCGAACTCAATACCGCTCTCTCACAGGCCGATTTCGACGACTTACCTAGCATATTGGAAGATGTGGAAAAGATTGATGAACTGGTGAAGGCATGGCAGCCACAAATTCCGCAAGATTTGACCACTCAGTTCTCTGCTACTGAAGTCTCACAAATGCTTTGTCAGGCACAGGTCATGAAGCTAGGAGCCATGCTCTTAATTCACCGACTGCGTCACCCTTTTGGTACCAACAACGGGCCGGCGTTGAGCATGGCTACCGCTATACTTGATCAATTGGATCTAGTCCAAGCTGCAACCAACAGAAGCATTTTATACATCACATTGCCATTACTAGCGGCATGCTTTGAGATCCACGACAAGGACCAAAGACAGGTGTGGCTCCTGAAGATCCCCAAAGTAGTGGGTTACTCGTCGGGATTCTCGCACTACGTCAGCAGCCTGGTCGAGACTTTCTGGAAGGCACTTGATGATATGCGAGTAGCGAATTGGTATAACATAGAGCATACACTTAGTCTCTATAAGTAAGATACTACGCGGTGCTTAGTATGCTTGATATCAGTTTCCTGGATGTCCGATATTTGATGAAGAAATCGACAATCATTTCCTATACCAACATCCTGAATCTTGCAACAAGCGACGGAATAGGTCTACTCGTGCAGAACCTTATCAATAACTGATGATATGGCAATACACTCCTCATCACGCATTGAACTTGTAAAGACTTGGATTGAACAAGGAGCTCCTTCAATCAGCGCAGGGTCATCTACTGATGTTAGCATTCTTATAAGCAATATCTTCGACGCTCAGCTTACAAGGCGGAGCGGCTTGTCCAGACTGTATCTGAAACTCGGCTCCAGGAACCGACTTCGCGCTTTCAAACGGAATTACGCAAGCTGGATACTGTAGCGGTGTCAGCGTGAGCAATCGGTTGAAATGCAAAAAAGAACATACATTCAATACATTGAGGAAACATGTATAAGGTGGCATTCCAAAATCATCATGCTTGACTGCCGTGTTTTGGGCAGCCGGTCCAACGACAGCATCAAGGCCATGGCATTCCCACAACCTCCGCCAACCTTCTACAGCACTTGCTTTCTTAATAGTGAGAAACGAAAGCCTCTCCAAGTCGCTCAGGGTGGTCATATCTGGTAGATGAGTCGTTGCCACCCGCTTGAATTCAGAAGCGATCCGATCTCTAGAAGGAATACGAGGCTCTCCCGCATCGATGACCATACGGTTGGCCGTAGTGTCTAGTCCAAAAAGACCCCATGCAATCTCGTTCAGTTCAGCAACTCTGCATTCTTCAGCGGTCAACTCCACTAGGGTATGACCTGCCGCTCGTAATTTGGAGATAGCTTGAGATACGGCGTTCTTGATGGGTGGGTGAAGGGGATAGGATGGGTCTTCTGGAAGGACACCTAGTCTCAGTTTACGTCCCGACAGATTGAGAGTCTGCCTCCAGGGAACATCTATTGCTGTTGAGTCGAGTCTTGCTGGACAGGTGTTGAGAATAGCTTCGGTCAATATTTTGATACTTTCCATGTCGTTAGATAGTGGACCAGCGCAGGCCAAAATGAACTTAAGTCCGGGATCGCTGCAATACTTTTGACCTCCGTAAGGAATTCGCCCTGCCGTTGGTTTGAAGCCATATGTCCCACAGCAAAGAGCAGGTATCCTGACGGAGCCTGACATGTCTTGTTAGTTTCCCCATGGAGGCTGTGAACAAGAAATGTAATAAAGTAATGCACATACCGGCGATATCAGTGCCAACCCCGATGGGGGCTCCTCGAAACACGATTAGTGCACCCTCGCCTCCACTTGAACCTCCCGCCCCAAGAGCAGTATTTCTCGGATTAAGCACACGACCAAATATGTTATTGTGCGAATCGGCCGTCTATTGGCTTGTTAGAAGCGATCGGACCTGTTTCGAGGCGTGCCTGGGTTTTGTTTACCATCATGGTTTGCGGAACATTAGTCTTAACAAAAGGGACTGCTCCCAGAGATAGAAGAATTTCTACAAGTGGAGAGTTGGTCTTGGAAAAGTCATTGAGATAGGCGACGAGACCAATTGTCGCTTGAGTGCCAGCGACCTGGAAGCTATCTTTGAGGCTGATAGGCAGGCCGTGAAGAGGCCCAGCCAGTTTACCATTCTGTCGTAGCTCATCTAGCTGCCGAGCACGCGATTCCGCTTGGTCAAAGAAGGTTTCCGTGAGACAATTGGTCTACTAGAATATCAGCACGCACTTCGTATCTGTTACTAAGCTGATGGTCATGACGTACCAACTGTTGAGCAATTGCTGCTCTCTTTGAGAACGCTGTAACCACCTGGATAGCCGTAAAAGCCCCAGTGGCAAGTTTCTCTATGAGCTCAGGAGTAGTAAAGGACTCAGTAATGTCAAGTTCGACCTCGGTGAGAATCCCGGATCGGCGTGGGATATCAAGTGAAATAAGATCGTTTTTACTCGATTCCAGCGGGGCCTTCAGTGTGTCCAGAATATGAGAGGGGATCCGCCAAGAAATTGGAATAGCTTGAGCAGACTGTTTCCGCTTATCTGCAGCCCGCGCCTCCCACGTAGGAAGAGACCGGGAAGAGTCAACCGAAGAGATGTGCATAGTGGATAATTTCAATAACGTCTAAGTCTTGTGTTCAGAATTTGGTACCGTGATGCAAGTAAATGGGATGCACGAGATGATATGAGCCCAATCTCATGCGACCTAACGTCATTATAAATAGTTCGTCTTTTGCCTAGCAGTTACTTCAAGATGATCATCCCTGAGTGGTTCATATTCGACCAGCATCACTCCCCGCATCCCGAAAGATGGCAGCCAATAGACGGGCCAGAAATGCACCGGCCCGTCATGCACTGAAGCCTCAGTCAACAAACCACGCAGTGTGTGCGGGGCTGTTCCATCTGTCGGTTGCTCTGAGCTCGAATGAGGGACCGTGGTCTCAAGCTCACCACTAGTTCAGGGCCATGGGCGAGAAAGTAAATCATGGGCTGCTAGGATCATCGCAGAAGTGGACCCTTTTGCAAGCCATCTGATCAGGATATCGAAAGTTGGTGATAAGACGTCTGATTGAAGCCGATCTCAACATTCTATTGATTTTTTACGTTTTGAATTCAATGCATGGCCATCAACCATACAGACACGAATAGTTGACGGCCGTGGATGGCGTGGATAGCTTCTGAGTACTACATTACCACCTAGGCGTTCAGTCATAACAAGATTTCTTAGATAATGAAAACAAGTATTGAGAACTACAATACTTGTTTTCATCGCTATGACTTATCCAATATAAAAACTGCATAACACCTGTACAACGCGAGTCATAGGTAGTTCAAAGTAATCGAGTAAACAGTTATGAGAAGTGTTTTCTTAACATCACTGGTAAAGGACCAGGATCAAGACTGAATGCCTGAAATCTGGCAGGTGTAAAGTCCTTGTAAGCTAGCCGGAACTCATCGTTGTGGAACAGGGAGGCCAGTAAGACTTGCTGCTCCATCATAGCAAGGTTGCGGTCCAAACAAGACCGAGGTTCCACGCTGAAGCTGCCACCTGGATGCCCTTTGCATCAATCACAACCCGGGGTGACCCGTAGGGCATTGGGGGGGTTCATTCTGAGGTTCTAGTCCAAGGGTGCTTTGAGATATGGTAAACTTCTAACCTGATCAAAGGTGTCGGCGCCTGGAGTAGGTCCCAAGGCTTCATCAACGTCTTTGACAAGCTTAGCTTGGATCTCTGGATTTCGGGCAACCTCGTAAACTAGATGGGTATGATTCGAGGCTGTAGAGTCACTTCCAGCATTGAGTAGTACGATGGCTTCGGACACAGGTTCCATGAATGGAAGGACGCGCGACTTTCCATCGCGGCCAAGCAAAGCACGGTCAAACAATTCGGTGTGTTGGCGAGTACAACCCTCGTCAAGACGTCGACGATCTTGGTTTATAGCAACCGAGGTGAACAAAGAAAGGTCTTTGTCTCCTTTTGTCCACGATAAAAGTTTGAACAACAGGAGATACCATTTCCGCGACATTTTCCTCAAGACCACCTTAAGTTAAAGGCAGAGTGAAGAGACTCGATGGTAGACTTGACCAGATGTTTGCGTCCCTTTTGAGAATTCTTGAATTGCCCAAAAGATGCGTCAGACCCAGTCTCCAGAAACCCAAAAGACCTTCCAACAACGACCTCTCCAATAACCTCGAAGGTAAAGGAGTTGAGCCACATCGGCAAACTTGCCTTCCTGGCTTTCTCGGACAAAATCTTGACGCTTGACTGCGGATGGTGTAATGATGTCGATGCCAAGGCTCAGTGTATCCCACGCCTCGGCAGCGCTGAGGCAATATTAGAAATACTTAGACATGAAAGATGAATCGACTTGCTGCTTCATCGTATCTAGAAGTAGAACTCTTGGCTTACCCACTGCGACTATCTAATGTGCATATACCCCTTGGCACGAAGTGATGTTATCAAAAGCCTCTGATAAGGACTTGTAGCTTTTGTAAGATGCCAACCGGACTTGGAGGCGATTGGCTGGTTACCAAGCTGTAGAGTTCGGGGAAATGTCTCCCGTAGTTGATGGAAAACTCCGCTTTCCCCGCCCCCAAAGTCCAGTCAGTAGTCACCAGCTAGCTCTGTCCTCGGCACAATGATCCCCCGCGACATCAGACGAAAGTCAATCGGGTTTCAACATGGCTTTGGACGAGCACATTTGTGGATTTGGATAAGCCAACCCCAGCATAACAAGTGACCCTCCGACGCAATAGATCCCAACTCTCGTCCACTCTCAACTCACATATTACCACCACAATGGTAAGCAGTTTTACCCTCATCCAACGTCATACAGCAGCGCCGCTAACACGCTATAGCCGCACAGTACATCAGATCTGGTTGTTTCAGCGGCAGAGGTCTCCAAGCATGACAATGCTTCAGATTTGTGGATCGTCATAGAAGACAAGATCTGGGATGTCACCGAATTCGCTCCTAGTCATCCAGGCGGCCTCGCCAGTAGGTTATTGGTAAATGCGGGAGAATTGATTCAGAAGCTAACAACCTGGAGTTATTCTCAAGTACGCAGGAAAAGATGCTACAGAAGCATACTCTGATGTTCACCCACCGGCCACGATTACCGATAATCTCAGCCAAGACAAGCTCATCGGAACTCTGGATAAGAAAACTCTCGACGACTTGAAATTGAAGCTGCCTCCAGCTACAGCAACAGTTCCTATCCAACCAAATCCTAGGGAGAAGCCACCATTGGATACAATGATCAGCACTCTAGACTTTGAGGAGGTGGCATCGAAGACCCTCGCCGCCAAAACCTGGGCCTTTTACTCTTCAGCAGCAACTGACATGATTACAAAGCGGATGAATGCTCGTTGTTTTGATAAGATCATGTTGCGTCCGCGTATGCTGATTGATGTAGACCAAGTCAGCACCGAGCAGACAATCCTTGGCTGCAAGAGTGGCGTTCCTTTTTTCTTCTGTCCCGTGGCCATGGCCAAGCTTGTCCATCCGGAAGGAGAGAAGGCTGTCGCTCGGGGATGCCAACAGAATAACGTCATTCAAACCATCTCAACACAAGCCTCATATCCTATTAATGAGATCATCAAGGAGGGGAGCCCCAACCAACCATTTTTCTTCCAGCTATACGTAAACAAAGACCGTAGCAAGAGCGAAGAGCTCCTTGCGCGTGTTCAAGCACTGGGTGTTAAGGCCATATTCATCACAATCGACGCAGCAGTACCAGGCAAGAGAGAGGCAGATGAGAGATCCAAGGCTGAAGAAGGACTCTCCATCCCCAGTGGTTCCAAGGCGAGAAGTGACTCGAAGGGCGGTGGCTATGGTCGCATTATGGGGCGATGGGTAGATGCCTCACTGGGTTGGAAGGACGTGAGCTGGCTGCGTAAGCACTGGGCCGGTCCTATTGTTCTGAAAGGCGTCATGACGGCTATGGACGCTAGAATGGCAGCGCAGCATAAGCTAGATGGTATTGTTTTGAGCAACCACGGCGGAAGAAACCTAGACACGAGTCCAGCGACAATCCTCCTGCTTCTCGAGCTCCAGAAAAACTGTCCCGAAGTCTTCGACCAGCTCGAAGTCCTGGTTGACGGGGGAATCCGTCGTGGAACAGACGTCTTCAAGGCTTTGTGTCTTGGAGCCAAGGCAGTAGGCGTCGGCAGGGGGTTTCTGTATGCCCTCAACTACGGCCAGGGAGGGATCGAGAAATACGTAGAAAGTAAGTACTTTGGCAAACGCATTGCTTATTATCTTGCTGACTTTACCTACTCTTCAGTCTTGAAAGACGAGCTGGAGACTACCATGAAGCTCTGTGGTCTTACCGATCTCTCTCAAGTACACCCTGGACTGGTGAATAGTGGTGCTGTGGATCACCTAGTGCCAAGTTCAGATAGTCATCCTTACGCCAAGTGGCGCCCTCAAGCAAGGCTATAGGCACAGAATGGAGCTGTTCAAGTGCATGGTCAGGAAATTCGACAGTTTTTTTTATTCCGACGTAAGCTACGGCAAGACTCTAGATAAATATATTAATACCCAGAAAATTGTCAAAATCACAGACGCAGTGCCCCGAAGCCATACCAAATTAAGTCACCATTAATCTCTATGCACTCGCAGATATACATGTACTTATGACACATAAATGTTAGTTCTAAAGGTTCTTGGGTGAATGTATATATGTGAATCATGTGGGGGCGATCACTACGATGTCGCTATATGACTGTACCATACAGATGTCGACAGCCTGATGGTCTGCTATTCCTGGCTGTCTGATAAGCCAGAAATTGCTTGGGGCATAGTTTCAAACAACACTGTGGATTGAGAGTTCATCCGTACCGATGCAGCCTTGTAAACCCACAAGTCAGACGGATTTGCATGGTTTCACGAATGATATGCAGCTTGAATGGGTTCCGAGTTCCTAGTTGATCATGCTCAATCCATTCTAAGGATAAGCAACATGACCAATAGGATACATCCAAGCAACGCGTGGTTTGACTTGGTTAATCATACTTGATTAGTATGCAAGGGTTGCAGTCATGTTATTTACGCCGCTGGATAAACGTTGAATGGGTAGTTTGTTATCGAACGGATTATTTGGGATTAAGCGAGTCATTCGATTAAACATGGGAAACTGAAACTTGTGTTCATACAATCAGTAATCATACCATTACCTTGTTATCGGGCCATTCTTATTATTGAGTCACTCGTTGTAAACAACTTCCAAGCGATATCGCTGGTGACGGACCGAGATTAGTTGGCGGTATCCATACGCTTCAGCAAGATAGATAGGTCATGCCAAACAATCGTCACTATCACAAAAATCTCTTGTCCACATATTTATCTATCCTCGGAGAACTATCTCTCAAAATCACGTTTGTTGTATGTTGACCAGACCATTTAAATGGAATTCGATGTCCAAGAACGATCGGCGAATATGACATTTTCGCCGATACGAGTCTCGCCGAAAACCGGATCGACTCTTCCAGAAAAAAAGGGGAGCATTTCGGCCCTGTTTCACGGAAGCACAAGACCGTGCGTGCCCCTGCCGATTACGATCCAAGGATCGTAAAATCTCGTCCCATAATGGAAAAATCCTGGTTTTTCATCCCTTGTTCACTCTACTGCACAATGCCAGACCCATGCTGTCGTCGAACCTTCTAGCCCGGCTTGAACCGCAAGGTGTACACACCAAGATTGAACGTTCAAAGGAGATGTTTTTGATGGATGATTATTGTGAGTATTATTCTAAATTCTATGAGGACTCTATCTATCTGTATAGAGCTTGCTTTCTAGCTCAGCCCTGTATGTGTAACCTTTTGTCTAAACCGAACTTTTATCCCGTGGTATCTTTAATTAAACAAAACCCAACCATTACTCCCATCTTCAAGTGATCATCTAGTGATCGTCTGCATCCTCGTCCTTTCCAGGATGCATGATATCTCGAACAAAAACTGCTCTCATATTGAATGAGAACACAATCAGGAATGTGATAACGAGAAGAATAGACATGCCGCTCGCAGCCCAAAGAATGCCTTCACACTTAAACTCGTTGCCGATAGAGATGGTAGCAAGCGTGAAGCCAGTGTTGGGGAAGACCATTGGCCACCAACCAAGGTGGAAGAACTTTGGCGGGGAGGAAACCACTGCGACGACAGCGATGAGGAACCACCACATACTCAAAGCCCAGAGGAACACTGCGCACAAAAGAGCCACTGTGCGTACAGTGTCGACATTAAGAGCGAGGTTATCAGCTCCGGAGATGGTCTTGGGTAGGGCGTTGGCCATTCCAATGAGAGCCAAGGCTGTGAAAGCAGGCGGGCCAACGTTCATAAAAAGTCCAGTTCGATGCTCACGGTTAGGAAGCCCGGACTGCATGAGTCGACCGATCATGTGAGCGTACATCATCATGGAAACACAGAAGCCCAGACCTTGGCAAGTGAGGCCAGCGAAGATGATGGGGAGAGGGTTGATATGGCTCTGTGTGTCCAAGATGACGGTTGCGACAGTACCAGCAAGCATGACTGGGAAGATGGGAAGTAACCAGCCAGGCATCATAGTTTGCAAGTTAAAGCTGTGTCCTGCAAAGAGGTACGAGTACTGCCACACAGCTAGGATAAATGTTACAACGACATATACCCAAAAGATAGTCTCAGTTGCCCAGGCGTACGAGGCGTCATCCTTGGGGATGGCATAGCGCTGGGTACTAGTGATGAGAGAAGCGATAGCGAGGAAGAATGTTGGGAAGAGGAATGCTTCTCGGTGATGTGTAAGCGATTTGGTCAAGTCGCCGGGGTTGAACAGGAAGCGACAAATCATCGCGATGCAGCAGAGGGTAAAGATTAGAAGGTTGATGCTGTATAGCACTGTTCCGATTATTCTCAAACCCGTGAATTGATGAGGCTGTACGTGGATAAGCAATGCTAGACCACCTGCACTCATGGGTAGTGTAAACCAAGCCCATGTGAAATGATGCAGCCGTTGTCGGAAGGACAATTGTTGTTGAGAATCAGTCTTGGCATCGAGGGCATCGTCACTGTTTCCCTTTTCAAGTAGTGAGGGTGAGTTCGCTGCTGCTGATTTGGCTGCGTGATGGTTCAGAAAAGCCTTTGGGTCGTGTTCAGCCGGTGGCGATGGTGTTGGTGTTGTGCAGTCGATCGAGTTGCGACGAGTGGGGGTATTGGAGTCTGTCCAAGAGACGTCTAGATCTCGAATGCGATCCATTTTTGCGAAGATTTATTGGTGAATTAATTGTGTGGTTATTAAGCTTAGCGAATGTTGGTGTGCAACCATTGAATTGAATGAATGATGAGCAAGATGAAGCAATCCAAAAAGTGAAAGTAGCGACGCGACATATTTATAGACTCTATCGAAGAAAAAAATTGAATGTCCTTGGAGATGTTGTTTGCTTAGCCTCGACCCAGTCGGCTCATCCTGTCTCGCCTAAAGGGGCGATTACGAAGAGTGCGAATCATGATATGGCGAAATCTCGTGATGGAACCGTGACTCGAGTCAAAGCGACCGCGATAGAAGCTCCCCGTTCCCTGCCCAAAAGCGGGTTCGGGACCCATTTCGGAACACTAAAACACGACCTATCGTCCTTTTTAGTGCAATTGTCGTGCTGCAAATGCCGTGGCATTGAGGCTCATCGGGTGCTGATGGACAGGGGGGTCCCCTAACTAATTAATACAGTGGTGGTACCCTTGTTCAGTGGTAATGCCCATGCTGGGTGGCCGGGATTTAAAGTCCAGAAATGGGTGAGCATCATCCAACTGACAAGCAATCAACGTGATGCTGTGGCTGCGCGGAATGTGGCCCGGTGCGCCGGACCCGGATCCAACTGGTCGGTCCCAGGCTAAGGGAACAAAGGAGGTCGAGATATGGCCGAGCCTCAAAATAAATGCCAAGCAGGTTTTGCCACAGACAGGAGGCCCTTCATGATAAGAAGATGTTATGGTGAGGCCTCTGCGTGTTATCAGTGAGATTTTACGAAGCCTGCACGCATTTTACGAACCGACAACTTGGCGGTATTACCTATCAGCAGATATCCATTCAGGTATCATTACTATTTCAGTCCCTCCCTGTATTAATTCGAGGCTCAATTCTCATCCCTCTTTTCTCACCGCGGTCAAGGTCCAAAGTGGAGTGCTTCCGACCGACGCTCGGCGGTCATTCCGTTTCGCCGCCCAACGTCCAAGGATTGCAAAGGCCCAACTACAGGGTCGAAATTAATTGCCGGGCATCATCGGGTGGATTTTTGAGCCTCAAGCGCCCGCTGCATTCAGCACAGCAACGCTGACGCGGTCGCACCCGTCAATGTCTTAAAGATAAAGATTTTTTTATGGTTCTAGTGGTTTAAGCCTAACGCCAAGAATATCCTAGTGGAGCTGCGTATTTAAAGCCATGACGATCAAGTCGATTATACGGCCCCTGGCTGATCGTTCAGCTTACAGGAGCTGTTTTATCTTTGAGTAGTGGGTTTCAATTAACGGTGTTCCTTGTGCCTGAAAGATCTTGCTGCCCATTGATTCGAGCACGAGGTTCATGAATGCTTAGACCGCCCTGTTGCGGAATGTCGATCATCCAAGCATGCAAATACCCTACACGCGTCTTCAACCACAGCCTCATTCAGCCATTACAACGCGTATTGATGAAACAGATCAACGAACACGAATGATGATCATTCCTTGCATCGACACTCAGAAACAACAAGGCGTTCAATGGTTTTCTTCACGCAAGCTTACACGCAAGCCTGTGTCGCGATGTTTAAGCTTATTCGTGTATCACTGACGAAAACTGACCCATTTATCGAGGCTGTGAGAAAAGGATCTTCACTCGGATTAAAAGCCAGCCAAGGATTTAGGAATGTATTGAAATAGAAAACACTTAGTTGTGACTTGATCTACATGATCTTCACACGTGCGTCTTGGCATTTATGAGTTGGCATTGATGTTGTGATACACAAGAAAGTCGGAAATGATCAGAATCCAAGCCGGACTTGGATTGTGACATTATGTTCATTCGTTTAATTGTGCCTAGTATGACGCCTTACACCCTGTCCATCCCAAACATTTGGAAACTACAAATTTCAGATAAAACATGGCCTTGTGAGCATGTAGGTGGGGCTGTGAAAAAGGGTTTATGCTGCACCTAAATAACGAGTCACAGATCGTATACTTGATACCTATTCGACACAATGATAAATTCAACTGGCATCTCTTTTATAATTCTTACCCGTTTGTTGAATTGGTTGGTCAGGTCACGCAGTCGGAGGGCTCTCACGTGACCTATCTAGAACCAGTTAACCACGAAGATAAAGCAATTCAACGGCACGATGAACTGAACATATTTGACTGCATGAACCAACTTGAGGACCGTGCCATTTTTTGCCTCACAACATGTTCAAGAAATCCTATTGTAGCAAATTGGTCATTGCTGTCTCACGTGATATAAGCCACCCCCGGAAAGCCCATGACTCAAAGGAATGAAACTGTTATCGTTATACACTCCACAAAGACTAGTCATGGCTACCACCCCCATTTCACGTCTTCCAGATGACGTGCTATTACTGATATTCAACCAATTTTGTCTGCACTGCCAAGACGCTTTCAGTCAGTCCTGGGACGACCGACCACTGCGCTTTGTTCGAAGTCACCGAGGACATCAGATACCTGGCCACAAGTCCTGGTACTCGATCGACAGGCAAACGCTCTGCTCGCTGTCTTTAACTTGTAGAAACTTCCGACACGTTGCTCAACCCATTTTGCATCATGAGTTTGCTTTGGGCTACGGCGATTCATGGGAATCGAAGCAATATAAATGGGATGGCCGGCTTGCGTCATTTATTCGCACCTTGGCTCGACGCCCTGATCTTGCTCGCCTAGTCAGGGTCATCTATATCCACACCTCCCTATTTTGCTACAATAGCGCTGTAAATCGGGCGACTAACCGAGCTGCTATCAAAGAGGCGGCTCTTGCTCTTGGAATAGACCTTCCAGCAGCCTGGAGACAACGAATATCCACAATATCCCTTGATGAAAGTCGGGACTGGCCAGAAGTCTATCAAGCTTTTTTAGGCTCGTATCTTGATGACAAGCCTGACTTGACTGATAGACAGGAGCGACGCCTACACAGGGCAATGACTTCCCAGTCACAGCCTGGTTGGCGCTGGATGAATGCCGAGATGGTGGCGACGCTGATTGCCCAAACACCACATCTACAGTATCTCAGTCTTCAGGGAGGGCGTGAGTGGCCAACACGAGGACTCCCTGAATCTTCCCTTCGGGCTCTCGGAGTCTCAAACTTGCCTTCTTTGAAGACGCTTGACCTCGGCATTGGCGCTTCCATCACCAGGTTGGCATCGTGTCTAGAGACGCTCGACCTCCATCAACATTCGTATCTGGGCCCCTCAACCCCGGAGATGCCAAATTTGAAAACCTTGAGGGTGACAGATATACTGTTGACGCCTGGAGAGCTGCAAGTGCTATTGAGTGCTTGCACTGGAGGCTTGGTAGCGTTTGAATACGAGGCGTGCGAGGAAGAACCCGGTGAAGGTGACACGGATCCTGATCTTCCAAGCACCCACTTTCAAGTTGCAGAAGCCATCGAGCTTCTCAGGATGCACAAGAATACATTGAGAGTACTGCATATTCACTTTCTCAATCGAGGTTGGCAGATGACGAGGATACCTCGGGATGTTAATCTCCAAGAGTTCACTGCACTACAACACATCTTTATTAATACGGCCCCTCTCTTCGGATCCATTTCGATCAATGAGAAATTTGACGATAACGAGATACTGATCCGATTTCTCCCTCCTTCGGTCGTCTCTCTTGCGATTTGCAAAAACATGTTCCGCAGCTTCAACACAAAAGCGTTGGTCAGTCTGGCAGATTGGAAGAGCAAGAACCAAGACGACTTTCCCTTTTTGAAATGGATCTATTGCTATCCAAAGATCAAATCTTCTGCTTTAACGAGGCTTTTCGAGGCGAGCGGTATTGAGTTGGGTGACAAGCTTTTTGCTTTGGGCAAGGTTAAGCCGTATCTAAATGGCCCAAATGAGCCTTCAACACTTTTATGGGAGAATCGGGATTCAGGGGATGAGCTTTGACGGATGCGGAACTGTCTGGAGTTAGGCATCAAGTCATAAGACGTCATCATATGGTACACATGTGTAGTGAAGCATTCAACAAATACCACGATACCATATCCCCACTAGAAGCTGGATTAATGAGTTGCCGTGGATTTATATTATAAAACGCATTGGTGGTGGTTGTGTGTAGCCTATGTGTCGTCGGGACGAGCTCAGATACACCGCACATCAATATTAAACCTTAAAGCTAATGTGGCGTGGAATGCCTTTTCGTTATTTACTAGCGATTTAGTCTTGCCAGCTAACGTTCCCGCCTCCCGGGGTTTTACGATGCTCCCATATTGAAGCGGCAACTTCCTGCGAAGGCTTATCCGTAAGAAGAGTGCCCTGCTCGTCAGTTGCTGACAGGATCTTAAGCGCCCTATGTTGCATTTTGGGGTCAACGGCCTCACAAGCTGCAGTAAGGGCTGCCCAAGCTATACAAATGCCGAGATCATGATCGTGCATCCGCGGAAGGCAGGGCTCAAGGTAATCAATTGCCTTCCTCACGACGTCCTGAAGAATCATTGGACTCAGATTGTGGGTCTTCCTATAGAAGTAGAGAATCAGTGCTTGATGAAGACCTTGAGCTAAAGGCTTGGATTCGGGGTTGTCGAGCAGGTCTCGTGTTTGAGGTGAACTCAGATGTTCTGGTCTTTGTGGACCGATGAGATCCGCCGTGGGAGTCCATGCCCAAATCGTTCTTTCAAGATTGAGAATATGGTGGTTCAACGCATTTGTTGCTAGTGAGTCAGGCTGGTTGGGTGACTCTAGACGCGTCTTTTCATTTGCAGTCGCAACTGTTTGTGACAGTAGCGTCCACAAAGATTCCGGAAAGCCAAAGATGGCGGGATATAGCGACTTCCTCCATTCGCCTTGTACTTGAAGATGGATATCGGTGTAACCAACATCGGGGGTCTTCACATCTATAGGGTCAAAGCCGATGTCGTAACATTCATTAGCGAGACAGAACTTGCCATCCTTTTCTGGTGGTTCATTATACGCCCTCGTAGGGTCATTGGTGCTTGGAGCGCGCCTGACCTGAGCCTAAGTTACCCTGCATTCTCGGAGATATTTCCAGCTCTACGTCGGGATTCCCTGTCTGAATCGGTGGTAACAAGCCCCTATCTAGTCACATTCCTGAGGATAGTGTAGGTTCAGAGGCAACATGCAAACGGTATTGTGGCTTCAAAATGAAAGCGCCTCAAGTCGTGCGACCCAAGCGCCTGCTTTCATAACAATCGAACAGTGGCTTTTCCTCTTGGTATTGAATAATGATAGCTCCATCTGCTCCGTCGCATTTCTTGTCCTCTTTAGATAATGTTCAATATATTCTATAAACGCTCTCGAGTCTTGGCTGACCAAGCTCGACTTCGTCGATGGTTTACTATGTTGCCGTTTCTGAAACTTATGCAACCCGCTCTGCAGAAACGCACGATGATATTAGTTGAAAGGGTTGTTGTTGCAAATATCATATAACTATATTACACTCAAAGAGTTACACTTGGGTATTAAAGCTCACAAGAGCAAGGCACAAGCTTTCACTCTTTTCGTCAATCATCATGGGGTATCGATGGTAGTATGAAAGACGCAAAATTCCACCAGTATCCAAACACCCTCCGCAATATATGACCTTGAGACTCACGACATCCCTTAGCTGCTGGCGGGGAAGTTCATGCCCTCATTGGCCTTGTAGCCCTGCTCACCAGCAGCAACCTGAGCCTCGCGGTACTCAGCTTCCTTATCCTGCTGGATCAGATCACAGCATCCACAGCAGCAAGCGGTGGCAAGGTCGACAAGGCAACTGCCCTGGAGATGATGCTTCTCACGGAGGTTGGCGCGCTGAAGAGCGAGGGGAATCCAGTGGAGACCGAAACAGGTGGAACCCCAGAACATGAGGCACTACGGAGTAGAATACATTAGTGACTGTGCACAGGTATGTCAGACCAGGTGTGTACATACAGAGGTGTTGACAGGCTCATAGCCCTCCAGGCTACCGTTCTTGCGAAGACGATGGTGAGTCTTGCCAAAGGTAACGCAAGGAACGCAGCAGGTGATGGCGCAAAGGTCAATAGGGCTGAAGCAGCCGAAGAAGCTGTTCTGCCAAGGCTGAGAAGTCTCGGGAGACTTGGAGTTAACATGCTCGCTAGGGCGGGCGAGGACATCGTTGAAACGGTCCTTCCACTCGTTGAGGTCGTTGTGGTCAATAGGACCGTTGTTGTGGGCGTTCTGAGCGGGAGTAGCCATTGTGTTTAGTGATTAAAGAAAAGATTCGAATGAGTGACAACAAATGTTAGATTTGGTAAAGGGAACTAAAGTGGGAAGGATTGGATGATTGACAGACAAGGTGAGACAGTCAAACTGCGGGATTGTCGCGTCTTTATGAACTCAAAGAAAAGCCCACCCCGGTTCAACGGCTCGTTGTGATATTCACTCTCATCGTGAATGTGGCTTAAAATGCCTGATATTAGCGTCCCCAAGGCGTTTTGATAAACACCCTGAGATTGCTGCTTGGACATGAGGCGTGTGACAACCAATCACCGTTTTTGTCTCAAGCAATCATACGGAGAGCCTTTTCAGCCCTGTGGCAAGCTCGAAAGATCTGATTCGGTAGTTAAGCTAGAGATATGTGAAGCTGAAGCGCCACCAATTTGCCGTAGCTTGTCTCGAAATTGAATGGCACAGGGCTAAGCGGTATTTGCGCGGGGCTAATGCACGCCGTGCTATCAGCCGCAAGCCTTCAGGGCGTTTTGAATAATAAAAGGCTGTGTGTTTAAGGGGAAATGCAGTCCCCTTTTCTTGGTTTGATACTGATTTACGGTATGGTTGTATCTCCGCCGACAATAGGGTTTTGCAACCAAGTTTCCGTGTCTCGGCGGAGGAGAGGTTCTTTAATTAGCATGCCTGATAAGCTCAACTGAGGTAGCATTCAATCATTGGAGTAACCCGTTACTTCTCGGTACTTGACCTAAGATGAAGCTAGAAACTGGAGCTACCGTTGACATGGAAATTGACCCACCAATTTGATACACACGGCTCGCAGCCGTCTGCAAGCTATCAATTTCCTTAGGGCAAACTGCCTACGCTTGGCGCAGTCCAAGCACCAGATGGCTTAGTCTGGACGGCAAGGCTCACCAGCCTGTCAAGCTCCTGCCGAGATCCGTGAGAGTCTCCTTAGACCGGGCTGTCTATGTGGTCCCTGTATTATGGGATCCTATGTTTAGGGTTATCCGTGACTTCTCTTCATTGATCAACGTAACGCTCAAGTTGTCGGTATGACTGCGTTCGACATTGTGATATTTATAGCCGTAAATATCAGTTTTCCCAGAAAGCTTATTATGTCGGGTCATTACTCGCTGGCTATAATTGAGGTTTGATGTTCTTGGCTTGAGTAGTATTGCACGGAAAGATAGAAGAGCGTCACATTGAAATGGATTGAATTAAAATCTGTCCTATCAAACATATGAAACCCTTGTCCGGGACTGTAACAATGAAGCACGTGGGTATTTACAAATCCAACATGCCTATCCTAAGCCAAACGCCGCCCAAATGATATCCTAGCTCAAAATCTACCAGCCGAGGACGTTGAAGAAGCTGGTTCGAGGATCGGGAACCTTGCCATCAAAAGTCTGAGCGCGAACTTGTTCGCTCTTGGTTGTGTTGTACTGGCTAAAGGTTCGATCGAAACTTCGTGATTGCTTGTTGAGCTGCGAGCGAACATAGCTGCCGACGACTGTGGCGCTTCCGACTGTCAGAAGAACAGGGACGATTCTGGTAATTATTAGTACATGGGTGATTGAAAAGAAAGGCTGGAGTCTTACCTCTGACCGACGGGGATGGCCTTGACGAGAGGTTGCATTTTGAATAAAGTGGTGGGGTTGATGTTTGATTGTTGGTGAAGTTATAGACAAAGGTTGTCTTTTTTGTGGGTGCAAGTGATTGATTGCTTGGTGTAGGTGAATTGTAAACCAGGAATGGTTGTGTGAGTGTGATTGTGAGTGATGATAAAAAAAACCACAGAGAGCGATTCCAATGGTTTATTATATGCCATTTACTTTGGAGTTTTTCTATTTATCTCGTGTAATCGAGTCTCGTTCGTCGGGTGGTGAGATGGTGTTTCGAGGTGCCTGGTGGTGTGATTAGCATCGCCTAGGCCCTGGAACCCCCGGTCGGGTGCTTCCGGGGCGTCCCATCAACCACGCGATCGGGCCATGTCGAACAAGAATGTCTGGCCTAGCCTCGCCTATTTTGGGTGAGACTGAGTGAATTGGGAAGCAATGAGACATGGGCATTCCAAATGTAGTATGATTTGATCTTGCATTCTTTATCTAGATTGCTGGTACCGTGCTGTTTTGTGTGTTTCTTCACTCCTGGTGCATTCCTTAGCCAGTTTGCCCGCCTATTAAATCCTCTCCGCTGGTTTACAGCACCAGATAAATTATACTTATCTCTCAGTGAACAATTCGTTCTTTTCAGTTTCTCCTCCCATCATTCATCCTAGATGTTTCTTCTTTCTAGCCCTTTGATCTGTCCATTTCGTGGTATGTAAGATGGCTCATCTCACTGCGGAGTTCGCCTTGAACAAATCTCCAGGTGCCGAAACCGTCTGATTGTCGGCCTCGGCGCCTCCCGAACCCACCCATCAGCTGCAAGTCTAACCGTATCCGTTTAAAGATCGACATCAGACAAGCCCTCACTGAGCCCACTGCAAGCGTTGGGTGTTATTTTGATCATCTACCATCAGAACTCGTGCCTCTATAACATTCCCGTTTCCTTGTTGTTGTAAAATATACACTCCCCTTGATGCGTATGTTCAGAGAATTTATGTCATACTCTCCGATGCTGTTCTTCACCGCAGGAATGTTGCAACTCATCCTGGTATTTTACCAACAAACATAGTCGGCAACAAATGCTTGTGACAATGGCATTCAATGCTCTTTTAACAATTAAAAATTCATCATCTCATGATATCTCTATCATTGAAATCCATCAACGATAGTTATCAAGTCTCTAGATGGTCCAAGAAAGGGATCTTGGCTGGTATGCTCCAGCCACGGAACCACGCAAGCGAGTGACGTCATGCCAAGTCGTCGAGTTGACGGTATCATCGAGCTGTATCCGTACCCCTCCCTGATATATGCAAAGTCTGCTCAATTGCATCACGTTCAATC
Source organism: Fusarium lateritium (assembly GCA_014898835.1). Taxonomy (NCBI): domain Eukaryota; kingdom Fungi; phylum Ascomycota; class Sordariomycetes; order Hypocreales; family Nectriaceae; genus Fusarium; species Fusarium lateritium. The sequence goes on from JAAVTZ010000278.1 coordinate 52,261, forward strand.
CCATCATCTCCAACTACTATCTACTGATTGATCCCTCACTATGTCTTGGAAAAATCATCTGAAACGCTTAAAGAATGAATTCGATAACTTAGTCGGTGAGCCGCAAGCTCAAGGCTCGCAACACCACGCTCCACCTCCACCGCCTCAAGGACATGCACCACCACCTCAACAACCCATGGGTGGACAGGCCGGGCACGTGTACTGGCAGCCTCAGTTCCGTCCCGATGTCCCGGTCAACGTTGAGTGGGATGCAAAGATCGGCAACGGCCCGGATGGCTGGGGAAATCAGGAGTTGGAGTATTACACCGCCGATCAACAGAATGCATTTTAGTAAGTTCAGCCGCGTTGAGCAGTCTGTCCTCTATCTAACTCTTGGAAACAGTACTCCAGATGGAAAGCTTGTACTTCGAGCTATTGCCAACAACACTTCTCCCAACCATGAGCAGCGATATACATCTGCTCGTCTCGTGAGCCGGGAGACGCTATCTCGGGACCAGGGAGTTCTCTCTGCTGTCATCTCCTCACCTTGTGCAAAGGGCATCTGGCCAGCCTTTTGGCTTCTCCCTCAAGAGCCCTTTTCGTGGCCCACAGATGGAGAGATTGACATCGCCGAGACGTGGAACGGTGATCTTGAGAACCATTCCTGTCTACACTGGGGTTTTCACCATGAGCCTCACAAGCATCGAGTTCTAGGTACCAAGATTCCCGACATGCAGTCCAGGCCTGTCAGATTTGACTTTGCCTGGCTCCAGTCTGGTGGACAGGCTGGACAAGGCAGAATGGTCTGGTACATCGATGGCCGACCCGTAATGAAGGGAGAGATTCCAGAGGGTACGCGGCCGATGCGAGACTTTACTATTCTTCTGAATGTTGCAATGGGTGGAAATGTTTGTGGTGGTCAGGTTCCGGCAGATGGATACTACGATATGGTCGTGCATAGTCTGTTTATGGGGAGCGAGCCTGAGCATGGTGGATGGCATCGTTTCGAGGCGGATTGGGCCAACCATGCGACTCCTATGGGTAACACTTACTAAGAACGCTGGGCAAAAACAGATAATGTGATAGTCTCTTGAGTTAATGTCAACGATAAAATCTTGGTTCATGGAGATGTAAAAACTATGCCAGCATCAGGTAGCCCTTATCGGATTCGAACATGGTTAATAAACAGGTAGTCTTGTTGGACGATGACCTTCGTAACGGTCAATGGATGTCAGCTGATTTTGAGTGGTTCGACAGTGATAAGAGCGATAAGATCACGATAAGATAGCGTGGCCGGCGGCCGTGAAGCATCTCCACTTTATGAGCCGATGGTTCCGGACAGACGGCAATTCCGGGGGTCCAGCGTCTAGACCTGCCCATTCTTTTAGGACATTGATTGCCGGACGTCTAAAGGAACTGGGAGCCCGTCTTTGGAGGCATGGTGCTGTCGAATTGTGCATGTTGTTGGAGATGTCAGACCCACTGCTGTATGTACTCTCCGCAGCAAGCCACAACGATGGTTTGCAAGTTTGATGGAGATAAACAGGCAGATGAACGATGTGTCGTCGCATCAGAAGCTAATTTGTAGTATGCTCCTCAGTAAAGACTTATTGCAACAATATTCGATTGCCATACTAATTCGCCCTGGTTAAAGAAGTCATCCTTAATTTATGTTGAATAATTCCCAGTTGCTTCAACCTACCCGAGACCTCAAGCATCCCTGACTTCGATGTGTAATAGAAATTACCCCGCACGATATGCGGTATCGGGGCCCCAGATTTGATTGGGGTCGACGCAGATGGATTGGTTCCACTCCCACGATGTTTTTATGTGTAACGACAAGAACGATACAACTCCAATGCCATGGAATGCCTGGAATATAGAGTATAAATGTGTCAATTGTTAGTAACAAGAACTAAACAATGACTAGGCCAAGCCAATTGTTCTCCAACCCCAGATCGTGTGACCCTCCCTGACACATCTAACGTCGATATGATCCTGGTAAAACATGGCTACGAGAGATAGTAAAATACGCCATTGTCCCATTGGGATAGTACAGCCGACAACAGCCCTCAGGCCAAGCGTCAGATAAGCGCAAATACCATTTGCCACTGCGGCGTTCCCCAGAGAAACAACCAGTCGGGGAAATAGTCGTAACGGCCTATCTCCGCGCTTGCGACGTTCCCCAATCTGCGGAGAGATTGGAGAACCAGGTCCAAACCGCTTTTGGAAGGAACAGGCGACAGAAGCCGGGGCAAGCTAATAGAAGGGTCAAAGCCATGGGTTTGGGAATCGCAAGCGGCAAGGTTGCCGAGACTTGGTCCAAGACGACGGTTAAGTTCTTAAGAGAGTCTGCACCGCCCTTTTTTTGATATCTTTTGGGTTCTGTCATCTTTCTTTACCGGGAGTATCATCAATCATCTTCGACGCAATGGATCACAGTACTCGCCCGAGAGCGGATAGCACCGCTAAATACGATGACGATGTCCACGCCCCAGCCTTGAAAACCGTCAGCAACCAAGACGCACCCATCAACGCATCCGGTCACGTCCAGGAACTACAGCAGAACTTCAACCTCCTATCCTTAGCCGGCGTCGGCCTTGTCGTCGGTAATGTCTGGCCTGCCATTGGCGGCTCCATCCTCGTCGCCATCTTCAACGGCGGTCCTCCCGGTGTCCTTTACGAGTTCATCGTCGTATCTATGTTCTACTGGACTGTCGCCGCCAGTGTCGCCGAGCTCGCTAGTGCTATTCCTTCGTCGGCGGGTGTGTATCACTGGGCTTCTGTTACGCCTGGGCCAAGATGGGGACGCGTGATTGGGTTCTTTGCTGGGTGGTGGAATTATCTTGCTTGGTGTCTTGGATGCGCTAGCATGTCTTCCATTCTTGCGAATACCCTCGTTCAGATGTATGCGCTTAACCATCCTGGTTTTGTTGCTGAGTCGTGGCACGTGTTCATCACATACATCATCACTACATGGCTTTCTTGTGCCGCGGTTTGTCTATGGAACAGCGCCATGCCCAACCTGAACAAGTTTGGAGTCTTCATCATCCTCGCTGGCTTTGTCATTACTGTTATCACCGTCGCCGTCATGCCCGGTCGAGGAGGACGTCCACCGCATGCCAGCTCGGCCTTTGTGTGGAAAGATTGGCAAGCCGACATTGGATATCCAGATGGATTTGTTTTCGTTATGGGCATGCTCAACGGAGCGTATAGCGTAGGATCAGTCCATGCTACGACGCAATTGGCCGAGGAGATCCCTAACCCTGCTCGAAACGTTCCCATTGCTATCCTGTTCCAGGTCGCGACTGGTTTCATCACCGGAGTGTGCTATCTTATCGCCATCATGTACGCCATCAACGACTACGATGCTCTATTCGAATCCGCCTATCCTATCGCCGAGATCTATCGTCAAGCTACTGGCTCTGCCGCGGGTGCTACAGGACTGTTGTCACTAGTCATGATCTGCATCGCTTTGACCGTCGTTGGACTCTATATCACTTGTGGTCGAACCCTCTGGGCCCTTGCTCGCGACGGTGCCACTCCTTTCCCTGGTGTCTTTGGTCATGTTCAGGAGTCTCTTGATATGCCTCTGTGGTCTACCATTGTCACAGCTGTCTTGGTCTCAGTGCTAGGCGCTATCTATGTTGGAAGCACAACGGCCTTCAACGCTTTCGTCGGAACTTTCATCCTGCTTTGCAGCTGCTCATTCTTGTCATGCATTCTGCCCAACCTCCTGTCCGGCCGAAAGAATGTCACTTACGGACCCTTCAAGATGTCAGGAATCACGGGCTTCATCGTCAACGGTATCGCGTGTGCTTATCTGATTATTTGGAGCGTCATCTACTGCTTCCCATATGCTCTGCCTACTAATGCGGCGAGCATGAACTACACTTGCGTGATCTGGGGCGGATTGACATTTTTGGTTTCTCTATGGTGGTTTGGAAGCGCAAGGAAAGGATATCAGGGCCCGACAACGACAGGTAGTGTTGTGCCGGGTGTGGCCGTTGATGTAGCTTGATCTCTTATTTCAGACATGCAGTGGATGTGGCTTATTGCTTGATCTTGCTTCTGCTTGCAGCTGCCCACTTTTGTACATAGTCACACAAGCATATAACTTTATCAATCTTTCCAGTTTGTTCTATCACCTTCTCAGTCATTTCAATCGATGATGTGAGTGCGTCTAGCTGTCCAGAGAGAAGAAAGCTTTCTTTTCCTGTTGCTGCCTAGCAATTCGTTGTCAACTCTACGAAACGAAGAGTCTAGACTTCTTGATTATCGTTTTTCTATTTCTGTCTCCGGGTCTACCTGAGTCTCGAATCTTAGTCATCGGGCCAACAGGGTCAAGGGATGGTATACCAGCTGGGTGGCCTCAGAGGCAAAGCTCATGCTATGCTTATGCCTATGCAGCCTATCAGAATACAGAGAGATGACTGTGATAGGTTCTGCAGGCAACATAGTCTTATGCAAACCCCATGGGAGATATCGATCGGGCCTAAGCCTTTGGTATGGGGCGTTTATGTAGGAGATTTCTTTGTTTAGCTAGATGGACAAGTTTGCCTTTACCTTGTCTCCTCCCCATTAGATCGATAGCATGCCCTAATCCTCGCTTTGACCACACTTTTTAATTATGATTAAGGATTAAAATGGCGCGATTCTGTACCTGTTTTTCCCCCTGGCTTTTCCTTGCCTTGGAAACATGGATAGGCAGACTTTGGGGATCATTGGATCCACAGCGGCCGGGAACAAGCAAGGAACAAGCTTGATGGAAGTGAGATGTTGCCACGACAGTTTAGCCAGCAGCATAATTACGGCGCGGTGCTTTTAATCAGAAACACGAAAAATTTCTCAAAAAAGGAATGAAAGTCATAGCTCAGCATGCGCCCACGTTCTGTGCGCTTTGGATCGACAACGTGATCGTGTTTGCGACGCGTCTGGTATCTACGCGCTCTAACGAAAGCCACACAACGTCACCTCCCAGCCAGCTAAAATAGTTAAAAGCTTGAACCTTGGTTTCAGAGGTGGTTGGGCATGGAGACAAATCTGAAACCCTATTTGCGGGGTTTGTGACAGATAGATAAGATGGAATTGATGGGAAAAGTTGGGCAAGCAATGCCCGGTCGCGAATAGCCTCAATTCGTTGGCAATGAGGCCATTGCGATATTGGCGTAACCTACGCGCCAGCCACAGTGAGTAATATCACAAATGAGTCAGATGACCTGATCCTCATTGATTGATCAATTATTTTTGTGATGGTATTTTGGCTGTGTATCGAATTCGACAATCAACCCTCAATTCCCCTCCTCTAGTTTGCCTCATTTTCATCGTCCAATGTGCATCCTCCAACTTTCCCCAGTCGCGCCGAAGCTAAAATGGTACAGGTACGTACACACAGTAACAATCTCAAGCCTTCGAGAAACAGAGAGAGTCAGCGAATCGGAAACCCCCACATAAACGTTGCAGCCCGACCCAAAATCACGCCTAAAAACCTGGCCTCAAAATGGTGGGACCCTTGTCTTTGTTGCCCAAAACGCTGATCTTTTACTGGATGCCCTGTCTTTAACGATTGGGCATCCTGAGATCTTGTCTCTGTGGGATATCGACTCGAGTTACGAGACACAAACAAAAGCGCCAGTGTACAACAATAGGTATTGTACACGTAACGACATTATGGAGTCGTGCATCTGCGGCCTTTTTCTCCCCTTTCTTGCAGACGTCGTAGCTTAGTCGTCTAGGCGATGCACACAGACACTTATTGCGGCCTTGTTTCGACAGCAGACGACCAGGGACCCCATCCCCTTGCAGAGGCTACCCACTGCTTGTCACTACCGGGGATGTTTCCCTTCAACCAAGCTTGTCCACATGGCCAAGTTGCCACTCGATATCCAGTGTAATTTACGGTTCTGTGCAGTGAGAGATGTCTACATCTTTGTTTTTGCCCCGCTCACTCCGGGGATATCCTCATGTTGAGGCCAATCGAGGCCCAGCAGAATGTCGGGGCCATCCTCTCACGCTCATCTCTCACAATCTGACCTGACAAGGGCCTCTTTGCCCTTCCCGCCGTCCCGCAACAAGGATGATGCCTCACGCGTCATGGCACAGCCGAGGGCCATTCCCTTGACGCTATCTCAGCTGGTTGGTCCAGCTGTCACGGTGCTGGCACCTGGGACGTGCCCAATGTGGTTGGGTAGTGGATCTCGAACCACCCTTGGGGCCACTCGCAGGGTTGTCATTCTTGAATTGGGCTCCTCGGGCTGTTGTCCCGGCCGGCAGTCCCTGTTAAAGATCGAGGCGATTTTAAACAAAACTGGAGGGTAGAGACTAATTTTTATTGTGTTCCTTTTCTCTCTCCTTTTGTAGAGATAGCACAGTATCTAATCTAGCGAGGTCTTTTGTTTTGTACTCATTTTATCCATTTATGTAGTGTACCCGACCCAGACCTCACCGCCGCCGCCGATCATATCACCCACGGACCCTTGCCATATCAGTGCCCACGACCCACGACGAGTACACGAGAAACTCACATCGACATAATTCCACAACAGAACAGTCTCACACCATGAGGAAATCACAGAAGACACAAACAAAGCAGGCGCCAGCGCGCCGGCCTTTTGATCCGCTGTCACAATATGAACAGCAACGCCAACAAGAGACAGCCATGGCTCTCACAATTCGGGGCAACCCACCCAGGAACAAGTCCGATTCATGGGATGAGAGCCAAAGGAACAGCAGCTCGTCCGGTTCTGCCATGGCACGAACACGATCACGCTCACGGCCGCCCGTACGTCGAGCAGAGACTGATGGATTGTCAACCGTCTCTGAAGCTACTACTCCCTCTGTCGCACCCTCCGACATCTCCTCCGTCTCCTCCAACAGCATCACCTCCACATCCACATCACCACCTGTACAAGACCGTCGGCAAAGTCAACGCCAGGACTCAAACAGAGGATTCATGTTCCAGCCTCCTCAACTTCGGTTCCGATCTAGCCATGACACAAGATCACCAGAGCCCTCCCCCAGAGGGTCTTACATGTCGGATGACAACTACGACTCAGCGTCGGAGCTTGGGTGGGGAAGTTCATCCAATGTCTCTGTCTCAACCAGAGCCACCACTGTCATGTCTGAGAGTGAGGATGACTGCGCTAAGACCCCAACAAGGTCTCGCTCTATTGTACGCCAGTCAAGCATGAGCACATCTCAGCAGACTCGACCTACAGAGAAAAGAGTCGAGTTTGAGACAGATCGTCAGCTAGAGCGTCAGACAGAGCGTCAGACAGAGCGCCAGACGGAGCGTCAGGGTGGACGTCAAGTCGAGCGTCAGCAGGAGCGCACCAAGGAACGATCACGAAGTCGTGGTCGAACCTTTCACATTCACATTGAGCCTACAGCCCAGCAGCCTGCTGCCAACAACACCAACAACAACAATCAGCAGCAACAACAGCAAGCAACCACTCAGCAGACAAACACGCAGCAGCCTGCGACCAACCAGCAGAATGGCTTGGTTCACTCGTCTATGACACAGCAACAGACTTCTACGACACAACAGTCTACTTACACTCAACAACCGATGGTTCACCAACCCATTATGACCGCACAGCCTATCATGAGCCATCAACCTGCTGTTGCTCCTCAGCCCATGATCGCACAGCCGATGATGCAGGCTCAACCAATGATGTATACTGCGCAGCCCATTAGCCCACCTATTGTCCAGCCCATCAGCCAGCCTATGATGCAGCAACCATACCAACAGCCGATTGTCCAACAACAGCCCATGGTCCAACAGCAGCAGCAACTACCTGCCCCTCAACCGCAACGGATCCCTGAAGAGCGTCAGCTTCCCCAGCCAGAGCGACCTCCTTCCCGACCTAGGGCCCGCTCACGACACGATGTGGAGAAGACCATGTCTACTGAGCTCGAGAACCTCCGAAGTGAACTCAAGTCTCTCAAGTCCAAGCAAAAGGAGACCAGCAAGGATCTTGATGATGCTCGGTACCGGCTCTCCTCCATGCAGACAGACAAGGATGAGCTGCGAGAGGAGAGGAACAAGGCTCAGGCCACCAGGGACAGACTGGTTGGCGAATTTGATGAACAGACCCGACTTCTGGAGAGGACGAGGTCAAGACTTGATGAGCAGCGTCGCACCTTGGAGAGATTCGAGAAGGACCGTGATATGTCAATTGACAAGGTCAAGAAGGATCGTGACCAGGTGCTTGACAGGTTCAAGCGTGAGCGCGATCAGGCTATTGAGGTCGTTGACAAGTTCAAGAGAGAGCGCGACCACGCTGTGGACCAAGCTCAGAGGGATCTCGACTCTACCATCTCACGATCCAAGAAGGACCGCGACCTAGAGCTGGCAAAGCTCCAGCGTGAGCGAGATGAGATAATCCAGCGGATTCAGCGAGAGCGTGACTCAGTCGTAGATCGACTTGAGAGGGATCGTGATCAAGTAGCTGAAAAGGCTAAGAAGGACCTTGACATGACTATCGCCAAGTCCAAGAAGGAACGCGATCAAGCCCTTGCCAAGCTTCAAAAGGAACGCGACCATGCTCTTGACCAGGTCAAGAAGGAGAAAGATCAAGCCATCAACCAAGCCAAGAAGGAGCGTGACCAGATCGTTTCAAAGCTCACCAAGGAACGTGATGAGCTCATGCAAACCGAGCGCACCTTTGGCAAGAAGGTCAAGGAGCTGGAGGACCACCTCACCAAGCACAGAGAGCTCAAGGCTGCTCTTGAGAGAAACTACGAGGATCTCAAGAAGAACAGTCAAGAGACTAATGCGTCTAATGGCAAGTTCGAAGCCCATGCTATCAACTTGGAGAGAGAGCTTGAGGACATCAAGGCCATCCGAAAGTCTCAAGAGACAGCTTATGTTGCTCGTATCGCTACCATGGAGATCTCTCAAGAGTCTATGCAATTCCGCGTTGACAACATGGAGAAGGATCTTCTCGAAAATGCGAAGGAGCTTGGCGAGCTCACTGTGGACCGTGATCGCTACAAGACGGAGAGCGCCAACTCCAAGAACCAAGTCGAGTCCCTCAACAAGGACAAGGCTGGTCTCGAGGAAGACAAGAGGAACTTGCAGAAGCAAATCACTGATCTCACATGCGACAAATCCAGGCTCCAGGAACAACTCACCGGACTCGAAAGCGACAAGAAGAACCTCGAATCACAGGTTACGGTACTCCAGGCGACGATCGACGACTTGAAGAAGGAGAAGGATACTTGGGCCAAGGACACTGAGAGTAAGGAAGCCCGCATCGCTGGTCTTGATACCGAGAACGGAGAGCTTAAATCGCAGATCGAATCAATCACTAAGGAAAAGGAGTCGGTGGCGAAGGAGGTTGAGGATATTGAAGGGAAGAGGAAGAAGCTCAAGAAGAAGTATGAGCAACTTCACGGGGAGACCAAGGGGTTGAAGGAGCAGATGAAGGGGTTGTTGAGTGAACAGGATGATCAAACATCGCAGGTGTTGCGTTTGGCCGTTGAGGTGAAGAGTCTGAGGTCGGAGAACTCAAGTCTGAGGTCGTCAGCTGGAAGTACGGTGTCGAGTTCCATGTCGACCATTTCTAGCTCTGTCAGTACCGTTTCTCCGGATGACTCTGCTAGCGTGGTATCTGATGCTACTGAGAAGCCGGACCCTGCGTCTGTTCCTCAGCCAGCTTCAGTTGAGGATGTGCCTGAGGAGAATGAAGATGTCATTGTTGTCATTGAGGAGAAGGAGGAGACTGAGCCTGCAGCACCCGCGCCTGAAGCCGAGCCCGAAGCTGAAGCAAAGGCTGAGACTGAAGCCCCAGCTGAAGAGAAGGTTGAGGAGAAGGCACCCGAGCCCGAACCAGAGCTAGCCCCAGCTCCAGAGGTAAAAGAAGAACCAGCACCTCCTACAGTAGAGGAACTACAGGGAGAGAACACCGAACTCAAGGTGAAGGTCGAAACCACCACTGCCGAACGCGATGAGGTCGCCGGCAAACTTACTGCAGCTGAGGAGAACGCCGCTCAGCTCAAGACCAAAGCCGACACCGTCGATGAGATCACCACAGAGCGCGACGATCTCAAAGGTAAACTCGATGCCACCGCCGAGAACGCCGGCAAACTCCAGCTCAGCGTCGACACCGTAACAGCAGAGCGTGACGAGATCACCAAGAAGTTGGCCACCGTTGAAGAAGAAGCTGCCAAGCTCCAAGAGAAAGCCGCCAGTGTCGACACCATCACCGCCGAACGAGACGACCTCAAGGGAAAGCTCGCAGCTGCTGAAGAGAAAGTCGCAAGTATCGACGCTCTAACAGCCGAACGTGATGAACTGGCCAAGAAGTTGGAGACTGCTGAGAGAGAGGCGGTGATTCTTAACCAGCTGCGCACTGAGAACAACAAGTTGATGAAGCAGCTTGAAGAGGCGAAGAAGGCGCAGAAGGCGGCCAATGCTGAGGTGACTTCGCTGCAGACTCAGGTTGCTGCTCTTGTTGCCCAGATCAACGGCGGTGTACCTGCGCGAACCAAGAGTGGTCGCAAGCCTATCAAGGATCCCAAGCGGGCTCAGGAGTTGGTGATTGTGCGGGATCCTCGGGGTGGAAGTGGACTGTAAGTACCCCCAACGTTACTTTACTGTACCTATGTGATTCACGTTACTAACTTTGTACAGGAGCTCTATTGTGCGACGCCGCAACCTAAACTCTTCAGCGACGAGGTCCTCTTCTCAGTCGGAAGGATCTGCTGATGCTTAAATGAAGCTGTATTAAATATGTCATGATTATGTATGACGAGTCACTCTTTTGTTCATTTCATTTGTATGTTTCATATGTCGATTTCTTTTTTTATCTTGTTCTTTTTTTGTTCGAATAGCAAGCGATGAGTATCATATGTAGAGGATTAAATCATAAGACGAGCGATGCAATATCTGTATGAAGGACATGGTCATGGTATGGGACATTTGAGGCAGGATTGGGAGATTGGGTTAACGGATTCATCATTTGGTTTTTATTTTGTACCGGGGATGGGGTAATACACATTTGCATGAGGATACAATAAACTTATAAATTGGGGAGGACTCAGTACTTTCTGCTTGACCGTGCATGTTGGTATCTCGGCGGCCTCTGCATCCCAAGAGATTCAAATACATTATCGATACCGCTCATGAAGGTGGACTGACTCCTACACCGCTCTCTTTAATCCACAACAAGTTACTGCGCTGTATACCCGCCATCTACCAGTAGACACACCCCAGTGATCCATCTCGCCTCCTGACTCGCAAGGAAGATGGCAGCGCCGACAAGATCCTGGGGAGTCCCGGTGCCGTGGAGTGGATGTTTCGCCCGAATCCTCTCCGCATCGTGAATCTTTGTCGTATCTGCGAAAATGGCCGTCTCGGTGTCTGTAATGCCACAATATGAGTATGAAAACTGACAGTTACACCTAGGGTTACTCACAGCCCGGACAGATGGCATTGCAGTGAATACCGTCCTTTGCATAATCCAAAGCAACCGAACGGGTCAAGTTGGAGACTGCCCCTTTCGAAGCAGCGTATGACGCTGACCAATTAGCATAGGACCCACGTGTCTGCAAAGGACGTTCTTACGGACGGTGTACCCTCCCACGATACCAAAGATCGAAGATATGTTGATGATCCAACCTCTGTCTCCAGTCTCGGACTTTTCTTGCTGCAACATTTGTGCGATTGTGTACTTGCTGACCAAGAAGATGGACTTGAGGTTGACAGCTATGGTCAAGTCCCACCACTCTTCGGGAGTCTCGTGGATTCTGCAGGGCTTTTTCCCCGCTTCGACGGAAATGCCAGCATTGTTGACCAATCTGTAGACACGTCAACTCATACCCCCCAGTAGTTAATCAAGGATCCATCGCTTACACGTCAATACGACCAAACTCGGCCACAGCCTTAGACACAAGAGCTTCTACAGCAGACGCTTTGCTCACATCTGTCTGAACGAAAATCGCTTTTCCACCATTCGATCTGATCAACTCATCAGTGCTTATCGACTCTTCTCCATTGACATCAGCACGTGCGGTCTGCTGGAGATCTGCACAGACGAGGATAGCTCCCTCGCGAGAGTAGCCCAATGCTATCGAGCGACCCAAGCCAGAGGAAGAGCCGGTGACGATGCACACCTTGCCCGCTAGTCGTGGTCCAAAAGTTGAAGTCGTCATTGTTCTTGTCTGTGAAGTATATTTGCCTAAATCTTTGATGGTATTGAATGTGCGCTGTTGGTAATTATAGCACCCGGTAGTCCTAGGTCGGAGGCATCGGATAGATTGGGGTCCGGCGGTTGTCTCAAGCCCGGTGCGTCACACTGCAGAGCACTCAAAGCGGGTTTCCGAATTTGAGTTTGAGATCTACAGCTTTGGTGTGCCGTAAAGAGATAACAAGCCGAATGGACCCCAACCGACTGAGACACAATGCTGTTGCCTGCTCATGACATACTCGATAGTTGCGACTGGTGACACATCCGGCTCGTACATAGATCGTAGTGATTGCCGAGCTATATTCTCACCGGAATAAGAGGGTTGGGTGGAACTATCACCGATGAAGACTATGAATGCATATACCTTTTGGTAAAATCAAGAATCTCTAGTCTGTAATTGCTAATCCATCTCATCATCAGTCTTTGGCCATTCATCAACAAGCTTCGCCTGATGAAAGCGCGTAGTCCATCCAAGATCCCTCTCAATATCAGTCAACAGCTTCAAAACCGCATCTTGCTCATTCTTACGGTAAAATACTTGCCCAGCGACAAACAACGCCTGCACCGAATTAGCCCGTACAGGGTCTGTCGGGTCTGCTAAGCTAACACCGCATATCTCTCGCGCATAGTGATGCACGCCATCCTGGATCTGTCTATACGATTTCAGACGGGCCGATACTGTAGAGCGTATTGCTGTTGATTCTTGGGGTTGGTTGACCAGCATTAAAATCATGGCCATGTGATAGTTTTGCATTGTGGCGGCGCAGATGGGTAGTTCGTACCATACTTGCTCAAAAGCGCTGAAGCACGAATTGGTATCACCAGGGTATGGTGTCCTTGCATATGGGGTAAATGTTAGAGGGAGAGTATCATGCCACTTCTTCAACTCTGCCATCAACATCCTCCAGCGCTCGAGTAACCGTTCTTGAGTTACACCGACAGTAGGACGCTGCCCATCAGGTAATGCATAGTCTGTAGGATTGATAGCGTCGCCTGAAGTGAGATGATTCGATATTTTACCCAGAAGCCATGTCAATTCATTGCTTTTGGTATCCTCTTCGATGTCGGCTGAAGTACGTATATCTGCTGAACATGGAGGGCTAAAGGGCATCAAAGTACCATCCTCGGTAGTAGCGAGGCCTGCATTCTGCCAGAGACGCATGTCTTTAGGATCGAGGCGAGTCTGTGTTTCGCTGATGACTAGATCGGTCAGTATATCCTAGACAAAAAATAGCAGAGAGAACGTACATGCGCAAAGAAGGTCTTGACGGGCTAGACTCCAGAGAATCGGACCTTGAATCGCTGTCCGAGGAATTACGATCGGCGAAGCAGGAGTTGATACATCTTCCGCTGGATTAAACAGCGGCAATGCACTAAGATGTGCCCGCCATGCCGTTCCAGGAGCGTCCATTAGCTCATAGATACAGAGAATAGCAACAGCAGCGAGCATATCCTCTTTTTCACTTAGGTCGTTCTCGTAAGTGTGCAAGTCCACGGCGTTTTTAAGATGACTGATGGCTTCATCGTAGTGCTTCGCGGATTGGTAGCGCCAGTCGCACGATCGCCATCCGCGGTCGCCTGGACTTTGTATCACCTCGCCATGACTTGGACGGTTTCTCTTCAGGCGGTAAAGATGTTTTGCTGCGATGGCACACATGGCTGATTTGAGCAATGGTCTTGAAGCTGCTTTGACAGGCACTTTGCCTGAGAAGTAACAGCCTGTGTCGAAAATGTCCAGCCTGGCTTGTGTTAGAGTCGCAATGGCTTGATGTTAAGTAAAAACTCACCAACTCCCTGGGCCCTCTTTGTAATGTTTTATCAAGTGTAGTGTTGCCAATCTTGAAGCGACCGGATCGTCCTCAATCTCAGGCGAATCTACCTCATTGTTTATAACATACGGTTCTTCGTCTACTACGAGGGAACTTTGCTCATCCCATGGTTCGACTGGGGGTTCTGGGGACCGAGATTCCTCCCCTGCTTCATCTGTGTTGGCAATCCCTGTATCGTCTTGTTCTGCGTAGGGATCTTCGATATGAATAAAGCGGACTACAGCACCAGTTAGCTGCAAGCAATGAAATGGTTAGTGGTTAGTGAATAACTTACGGTCATCAGGAACTTCAATCCAAACATGGCTATCTTCGAAAACATCCTGGGTATTTTCCGAACCACAAGCTTTGTCTTTGTCCCCTCTCTTCCGCTTCTTATTTGATGGCGAAGAGACGTTCTGGAAGGGCCGGAATACTGATCTTTTGGAGTAGCTGCATGACCGCGCACTCTTGGTACATGGCCCACATACAGGTTTACCTTCGTCGCACTTCAGCTTTCTGCTCCGGCAAGTTTGACTATGGTGGGTCGTCAGCCTCTTCTCCAACCAAAATGAAGGGGTCCTTACCAGCCTGAGAACGAACGCATTGTATCTGGAATGAAATATGAAGAATGTGATTATGTGAATTAGGGTGATTGAGCCGAGCAGCTGTAGATAGCCAAGACCCCTCATGCCCCGGTGGCGGATGTTTGTAAAATCGTGACGAGAGGGTGTCAGATGTGGAAGTCAAGCCGAGAAGCCAAAGATCGGCGTCCAGAATAAGTCATCAAGGCGAGTCAGAAAATGTGGGGTTACAATTCGGCAGTTAGAGAGCCGATAAGCGAGTGTAGCCCATCTAAGGATTAAGGTATTTATTGAGTTGCCAATGCTTCTTTTTCGTACACCTAAGCTATAGTTTACATGCAGACTATTCCTTTTGGATTAATTAAAGTTGTCCAACATGAGTTCTCCATCAATTACGCCGTTCTCCGTCTCTGGCAAGACCGCTATCATCACAGGTGCCGGTTCGGGTAAGTTTCACCCTTTCAAGTTCTCGACATGATACTGACACATGCATCAAGGAATTAACTATGAGTTCGCTGGAATATTGCTGTCAAAGAACTGCAATGTTATCTTTGCAGATCTTGCTTTGAGGCCAGAAGCACAAGCTCTGGTAGCAAAGTACGACAAGAAAGACTCTTCCCCTCGTGCAGTCTTCGTGAAAACGGATGTGACTTCTTGGAAAGATCTTACACATGCCTTCCAAGTCGCTCTACAAGAATTTGGCGACTTTGACATCGTGTGTCCTGGAGCAGGCGTCTATGAACCAAATTGGTCCAACTTCTGGCACCCTCCAGGATCACCTGAAAGCAAAGACGATGCCGACAGTGGACAATACAAGCTGTTGGATATCAACCTCACGCATCCTATCCGAGCCACTCAGATGGCGATTTCTCACTGGCTGCATCCTCAAAACCCACCCGACTCCAAGTCTACCCCCACGAAAGCGTCAGTCGGGAATCCAAAGCGGGTAATCCACATCTCCTCGATAGCTGGCTACATTCCCGTTTTCAGAGCCCCGATATATGGCGCTAGCAAGTTTGGCATCAACGGCTTTGTTAGATGCCTTGCGAATATGGAGTCGGTGGGCATTCGGGTGAATGCTGTGGCTCCTGGTGTTGTTCGTACGCCTCTATGGACAGAGCACCCAGAAAAGTTGAAGTTTGTGGATGAAACACAAGACGCCTGGGTCACACCCTACGAAGTTGCACAGGCGATGCTTGATTGCGTGGAAAATGATGATAATGTTGGAGGCACGGTCCTTGAAGTTGGGAAAAACAATACCCGCAGGGTGGGGGTCTTCAACGATCCTGGCCCTGATTTGAAGGACCCTTCCAAGGGATTTACTACGAGCAATTCTGAACAAGGCGACCAGGCCGTTTGGGAAGCACTTGGAAACAGCTCCATTTGGCGCTCTCGCTTGTAGAATGTGTTGGCGCATGTATTGTAACATAGGCTAGATCTTTCTACGTATTGAATACTACCACATCAGATCTATTCCGAATTGTCTTGACTGTGCAGTCCACAGCCCCGCAACACCGCAACACGTATGCAATTCTCGTGAAAACTGTTGTGATAGATACCACGCATGGACTCTGCAACTTGAGCGAGCCGAAATGCATACGCGGGTTACCAACTTGGGTAGCCGACCATAGTCAAGTGACCACTATGTCTGAGTTGTTCTTGGCCCAACGCAATCCATATCATTTCCCCTCTTCGCAGCTGTACGCCACCTGAGCATTGATTGCACCGAGTTGCAGCTGTACTGCGCGAGCCCCGCGTAAATGTGACCCGCGCCAATTGCTCAATGGTTTCCACAAGTTTATGTAATCTCTTCGTCGCTAAATGTGCCGAGCTTCAACTGGTTCTTGGGCTCGGCTTGAATTTCCTTGAAATTTGGGTGGATGGTGGCGTTTGCGCCCACCTCCTCGCCTTGACTGCCATTTTCGGCCAGCGATAATCGTCGACGCAACGGCAGTGATTGATGAGGTTCATTGAAAGGCAGCAACGGATCTATGAGAGGTTAAAATAGCGAGTAGACTAGGCAGTAACTTTATATAAGGAGAGTAGCTTTAATTTGACCATTCCATTATTATTCTCGAATCTTCAAAACGCACAATACTTATCCAATATCTCCTCGAGATAGATCATAAAAACACACGTCTAGACAAGAATTCACAAGACGCTACAGACAGTTGACTTCTCTATACCATACCCATCTAAAGTCAGCATGGATCAAACTGACGTCCTCATCATCGGAGCTGGAATGTCGGGAATTGGACTCGGCGTCCAACTCATTCGTCAATTTGGTACAAGAAATTTCGAAATCATCGAAAAAGATGCTGCAATCGCCGGGACATGGAAGGTCAATAGTTACCCAGGCTGTGGGTGTGACGCAAGTTTACCATCACAAATAATAAATACCGACTATCTAACAACTTGATGAACAGGTCCCATCTCACTTCTACTCATATTCGTTTGCCCTCAATCCCAACTGGTCTCAAGCGTATGCAATGCAACCAGAGATCCAAGCCTACTTCAACGACGTTGCCACGAAATACGATATTGAGAAGCAAGTTAGGTTCAACTCCGTCGTTGAGTCTGCTCGCTGGGATGAGTATTCTGGGACATGGGAAATGACAATTCGAGATGTCAAGACCTCAGAGGTGGCCAAACGACGCGCGAAGGTTCTCATCTCTGCTGTGGGTGCCCTCTCTATCCCAAAAGAATGTGACATACCAGGTGCATCAAACTTCAAAGGAGCTCTGTTTCACACAGCCAAGTGGGATCATTCTTTTGACTGGAAAAACAAAGAAGTAGTAATGATAGGTAGGTCTCTTACAACCTCTCGGACATCGCTTTACTTACTGATATTCAGGAAATGGTTGCAGCGCAACTCAAGCTCTTCCGGTCATCAGTGACGGAGATAGAGCTGTCAAGAAAGCGACCCAATTTGCAAGGCAAGCACATTGGCTTGCAGAGCGCCCTAACCCTACATACTCAGCCTCTTTCAAGTGGGTTATGAGATGGGTCCCCTTCGCGATGCGCATGTATCGGGCGTGGCTTTACTACCAGAAAGAAAGCGACTTTGGAGGCTACAGAGTTGCTGAAGGGCTCAAGACGCGGAACGGATGGACGAAGGAGACCACCGAGTACATACGAAGAACAGCACCGGCCAAATATCTCGATTTCCTAGTGCCCAAGACTGAGATTGGTTGCAAGCGCAGAGTCAACGACACAGACTATCTCGCCTGCCTGCATAGAGAGAATGTCGAACTGATCTATGATGACCCCATCCAGAGCATCGAAGAAAAAGGCGTACGTACAGCATCTGGTAGGTTAGTGCCCGCCGATGCAATTGTCCTTGCGCAAGGCTTCGAAACGCAGACACCTTTGTTCCCTATGAAGATATACGGAAAGGATGGGACTACAATCAATGAACACGTAAGTCTTCTATACACCATTTCAAGTCTCGCGTTGACATAGAAGCAGTGGGATAAAGTCAGCGAAGGAGCAGCATCGTCTTACTTCGGAACGTGTCTGTCACAGTTCCCTAACTTCTTCATTATGATGGGCCCAAATACACTCAGCGGTCATCTTTCGGTGATCTACACCACTGAGTGTCAGTTCAATTTTACTCTCAGGGTCCTTCGACCAGTGCTTACGGGACGAGCCGATATAGTTGAGGTGACACCTGAAGCCGAGAAACGAGATATTGAGAGAGTTCAAGAAAAGGCGAAAGGGCTCGTTTGGGCCACAGGTTGCACGTCATGGTTTATCGACGAAAAGACTAACAGAAACACAATCATGTTTCCTGACTGGCAGTTCAAGTTTTGGCTGAGAAGTGTGTTTGTCCCCTGGAGCGACTTTGAGTATCGCAAGGTCAACAGTAAGGAATCAGTCAAGCCCTCACGGAACAGATTGTCGCTTGTTATAGCCGCTACTGTTGTGGGTGCTGGGTCATTCTGCTTTCAGATACTGCGATCAAAATTTTGAATAAGTAACAAGCACGAGGGATGAAAATTTTATAAGATGGGAGGAATAAATATAAATAGAAGATATGAGATATATTTAAGAGAGGATATTTTGTTCAATCTTGATATTCAAATGCTAACTTAGTTTATACAAGCTCTCCGTTACTAGTTATGCTAACCCTGAAAGCATTTTTGGGCTGGAAGTTATACTTGATATTAATAAGCTTTACTTGATTACATTTCAAAAGGGTTAAGTATGAAACAACCTCCAGTTTATTACTTTTGAAGAATAGTTGTAATAGTTTTAAATGAGTCAGATTTTAGCATGGGGGCCAGGATTCGTGTCAACACATGCGCAAACATTCAGCGAGTTTGTATCTAGCACTATGGCAATAGGCTGGGCTTCTCATGAAAGCTCTATCTACATTTATCTGCCAAAAAGCCTTAAGGAAACATCTATAAGCATTCGCAGAGTCCAGTTCATAACGGCCCTTCTGGCCGCCTCCGATTGGTCGGAAGTCCTGCACTCCATGTTGCACAATGTCTTAGCTGCATCACCTATGGCTGACCTGAGCTATGATGTATGCCTTGCTGAGGCTGAAACTGCTCGGTCATGTCATGTGTTTCTGGAGATTTACCCCGCAGCAACAATTCTTTGAGCAGGTTTTGATCCATTCCCTCTCGCCTACTTTATCCTCGGGCCTCATCTAGTCCAGCCATGTCAAA
Source organism: Fusarium lateritium (assembly GCA_014898835.1). Taxonomy (NCBI): domain Eukaryota; kingdom Fungi; phylum Ascomycota; class Sordariomycetes; order Hypocreales; family Nectriaceae; genus Fusarium; species Fusarium lateritium. Next base: position 71,496 of record JAAVTZ010000278.1, read on the forward strand.
TGCGTCGTATATCGAATTACAGCATCTAGTATCTGGCGCACAGACTCCAGAAAGGCAAAGTGCTAAGCCCAAAGTTCAAGTCAATGACGGGGCGCCTCGCACTTTGGAGCAGCAATCGCCATCGCGGTTACGGAGGATCGGAGTTCCAGGAGCCTTGCTCGCCATCCCCTTCGCATATGTTGGTACGTTGACACTTATTCTTATCTAGCTAACATCACGCTCACTGAAATACGAAGAATTGATAAGTTCTGTGGTGTCCCTCCATGGGCAAAACGAGAGCTCTTTCGGGAAAAATGTGCAAGAAGTCCTCGAGGTTGCTTCAACCCTCTGGCCCATTTCTTTTGCCGCTGTAATAGGCCCGTTTCTCAAGACACTAGCTCTTTACAATGCAGAGAAAGGGTCGACACTCGCAACACTAGAATTCCTTTCTACTAGTCAGACTACTGTTGCAGCATTCGTCAACCTAGCCTTGTATGCAGGCACCAAAGCATGGGCAGTTGCGGTTGTTTTAGTTTGGTGTCTCAGCCCCCTCGGGGGCCAGGCTGCTGTCCGCTCGATAAACCTGCATTCTAGTCTAAACACTACGCATATTCCTGCTATACATTATCTTGGCGGTAATATTTCCGACATGCAGCCCGATCACCGTCATCAAATGGGTCACATGGGTGACACGTGGATATTTGACTCTGGAGTCGCCTCAGAGGAGTTCATCTTCAATCTACGAAACAACTTTGGGTCTGTATTTTCGACGCCAGATGTTCTAGTGTCTCATTCCAATGGATCTAGTGATTCCTTTGAAGATACCGTTCACAGTATTGGGAGTGTATGGCAAGCAGCTCGTCTTGGTCGTCGAGATATATGGCGTAATGTTCGGGTTCCATTCCTAGAACTGCTACCCCAGTATGATTGGAAACTTCCCTATGACTGGGTTGATGTCCCTATCGATATGGTGGTGCCATATTCGTCTCTTATTGGCATGCCTATTCGCGGTGGTTCCACTTCCCGGGCAGGGAACTCAAGTATCCAAGTGCGATCCCATTATATGACACTCTCCTGCGGACCGGACTTCAATGGATCAGATTGGCTCAAGCCAGACGCATATAAACTTGTTCATCACAACTTAAGCGATGTTTCCCCACTTCAGTATCAATATCAGGGATCTTTCCCGACCGGGACATTGCCGAATATCTTCTTGGACTTTGTCAACGATACCGAGACGTACTTGGAGCATAACATGATTACGTATTTCTCCTTGAACGGGACAGAGCCATCCAAGAAGCTACAGCTCGTCATTGGAGGAAGCTGCACGGGAGACTATCGCAGAGATGTCTCTTTGCGTACATGCGATGTGAGCACAACCTACGTCGAAGTAGAGGTCAACTGTACGAGAACAACGACGTTTGACGACCAGAACTGCCAAGCTACACGAGTGCGACATACACCAGGGTTCCCACTGTCTGGGAACTTGACAGCCATATCAAATTCTTTCATTTCTAGAGGCGTCGTATATGAGTTTCCGTTCGCAACCTCCGACTATGACATCGCGGCCCCTGGGATAATCGAGATGTATCTTAAAGATCCTCCAAAGACTTTTGCGCGTCCATTCTTGATGTACGACCATCCTGGATGTTTTAATAATGTTTCACGGAGTGCGTTTGAAGCTCGATTGGCTACTTCGCTCAACACGTTCGTAGCAGCTACGTTTAACTCTACTGTCTTGACTGGCGCCGATGGAACAAGCCTCAAGAATCGCAGCTACTCGTGGAAAAATGCTACCGCAACTTGGACTGAGTTCACAGACGACATCTACCTTTTAGACAAGGTCTGGTTTTGTATCTGGCTCATCTCAACAATAGTGCTTTTGATCATGGCAGTCGCCAACGTTGTTTTTCGGACCATTATTACTGCACCCGACTTTTTGAACGGCGTTGCTGGCTTAACTAGAAACTCGCCATATGTCGAAGTACCGCAAGACCATAGTGGTGAGAGTGGTTCAGATCGGCTGAGCAGGCTGCAAGATACAAGAGTTAGGATCTGTGATGTTCAGTCTGGAGAAGAAGTTGGCAAGATTGCCCTGACAACGGAATTAAATGGGTCGAAGCTGAGGTGGGAGAGGGTCCATATATAAGTGCTGGATAGACAGAGGCAGTCTCTAAAGTGTTCTACGTATAAGTTAACGAAATATAGTCGAGGTCAACTTCAAGGCCAAGAGGAGAGACATAGAAAGGGTTTAAGAAAAGGCCAAGGTACTTATTTTGACTATAAATGTACGACCTGGCTTTTCAAAGCAAAGACTAACAGAAACACCATCTATTTCTATTTTTTTTTTTAGCAGGCACAGTGTTGGTTAAGAAGTCTGTTCATGCCATGGGGCGACTTTGAGTATCGGAAGGTTAACAGCAAGCATTCGATCAAGATCTCGCAAACAAGCCCACCACTTTTTATAATAGCTAGTCTTTTAGGTTTAGAATTATTGTACTTTTTAAGATTAAGATTATAATTCTAGACTAGTTAAAAAAAATACTATAAGTACCAGTTTCAAATACAGAAGGAATATATATATAAAGACGAAACCAGAAGCGATTGAGGGTAGATAGTTGAATCAATCTTGATATTCAAATGCTAGCTAACTATGCAAAAAACCGATAAACTTTCCAAGCCAATATGCTAAACACTTTCATCCAAACATTTTAAAGTTTTACACCACGACCAAGACAGAACCAGATGAATTACATCATTCATTCTGGAGTCGCTTAAAGTCGGGGAATCGTCTTGGTGGCACAGCAAGACGAAGGCGCCTCCTCCTCCTTCTTGGAGCCAAAGGCGTCATGGGAAACAGTATCGACACAGACAGCCGAAGGAGGAACCCACAGACCAGGGTTCTTCTGGTAGAAATTTGATGCGCGGAGCATCACACTGACGGGCTCAGCAGGCATGATGGGGAAGTCCTCTGTACGAGGGAAGTGAGTGAGACCAAACTGGATGTAGCACACGATATCCGTGTTCTCAATTGGCTCATCGCGGGCAACCCAGTCGAGAATCGTGCTGTTGTGAGGATGGTTCTCAGCACCAGTTGACTGACAAACGTAGTCACCGGCAGGGAAGAGCTCGTAGTCCTTGTAGGGAGTGACCCAAAGACTCTTGCGAGCAAAGGCAGCTCGGTTGTAGACGACACTTCCGGGCTTGGCGAGAAGACCGGGGCAGTTGTTGTTGAGAATCTTGTATGCGACGGGCTTCTTGGCTGAGGGGTTGATGCTGTTGGGGTTGGTGATGGCCCATGATCGACTTGTCTCGTGGCAGTAATTTGTCGCGGCCTCCTTGGAAGTTCGAAGAGGTGTGTTCTTGGCGTAGAAACCGTTGCCGTATGGGTTCTCGGGAGATCCAACCTCGGCTTCTGAAGGCATGGCGTCGTTCTGAACAATCGAGTTGTTGGGTCCGTCAATTTCGGGGTCAACTCGAAGAGAGAAGATGTGCTGGTGGTTGTGGGCGTTAATTGTAGGGGCGACTTCAGTACCGTAGGGAGCGGCGGTCTCGCTAGGGTGCATGCAGTAGGTGTTGAGCATGCCGGTCAGCTTAATCTCAAGCTTGTAAGTTCCGTCGAGGGTGAAGGTGTGATAGAAGCCGTATTCGTAGTTAGCGGCGGTGATGATTTGGGAGATGATAAGCTTGCGGTCGCGAGCAGAGATGACGGTGCCGTCACGGTAGTCAGTGTGCTTGTACAGAAGGCCGTTGTCCTCCTCGTGGATGCAAATAGCATTCTTAATGACAGCGGGGAGACCCTCGCCAGTAGCCATGACAGCATCGAGATAGTGGATGGCACCCTTGCAATCGCATCCCAGCTTCAAGGAGTTGGTCATCAGACCAGTGCCATACTCACCGACATCGAAAGCATGCTTCCTGTGGTGAGGAGGATCGGGGTTACCATAGGGAACCACCATCTCGACAACACTGATTCGGTTGAAGAGTGTGCGCTCGCGGTGCTCGTGCTGATCCTCCATGCGGACATCGGAGAGGACAATACCTTCACGGTAGTTGAATCCGATGTGCATCTTGTATCCGGCCCAAGAGATCTCGTTGCCGCGCATGCGGAAAGAAACGCCCTGAGGCTGGGTGATGTTGATGGGCTTGAGAGTGCCATCAATGTAGTTCTCGCCGATGAACTCAGGCATGTAGTTGTGCTCGGTGAGAGGAACCTTTGTGCGCTCTCCGTTGACGTAGCGGACATCGACGGTGAGGACCTCCTCCTTCTCGGTGTCGACGACGACAGAGAAGTCGAGAGGATGCGCGTACTGGTTATCGTTGGGCGAAGCTCGGTAGTAAGCCAGACCCTGCTGGAGACGGCGCTCGAAACCCCAGCGATCATCAGTACCAATGGCCCAAGCGTCGAGGAAGACCTTGGACATGTCGGTGATGCCAATGTCCTTGCAGGCCTGAATGACACGAGGGTCATCGCGGCAGACACGCTCGCAAACATCGAGATCCTCAAGGGTCAGGGTAGGACCGACTTCAGCGACAGCGTTCCATTCCTCAACCTTTCCTTCGGCGAGGTTGGCGACAGTCTCGGAGACTTGGCCACTGCCCTTCTCAATGACAATGGCGAAGGCGCGACGAGCAGGTCGGGGACCAGTTCGAGCGCGAAAGGCTGCATACTCGGCCTTCTTGGGCTCACGAAGAGTAAGGCAGTTGAACTTTAGGGACTTGGGGCTAGCATGGTCACGAATGATCTTTGCCGCAGCGCGAATCTCTTCAATCGATAGCGGATCTAGAGCGTGTGAGTTGGGGGAAAGTCAATTGGGCGGTTTAGGGTAACTAAATGCTTACCGAGCGGATGCGAATGTTGAGAATTGGACAGATCGGGAGCGGCGTCGTTGGGCTCTTCCCGATAAATGGTGTAGCCGGCGATAGACGAGGTGTCTGCAATCATGATGAACGTTGTCGGGACTGAGCGACTGTGCCATACGGGTGATGAAGGTCAAAGTTTAGGTGTCCGAGGATCTAAGCCTGGGAACTGTTGGTGTTTGTTGGGAATTGAACGAGCTTGTAGTTTGCTTTGTGTCTCTAGAGGGAGAGTAAGACGTTTATTCCAGTTGAGGATGACAGCTTCTTATAGACGATCAACGCAAAGCAACAATTGAACTGGCGGAGACCCCCGGTGGCGCCGCTCCGTGACACCGCTCCGCTCTGCCCGTCAACAGCATCTCCACTTGTCTTTGGTGTCCGGGCGGGAGAGTCATGAGCTCACCATGCCCGCTGGAGGGGCCTGACCAACTGGGTGAGACAGAAGCAAACATGCAATCGCGCTTACATTGCCGAGATAGCAAAGATCCAACTAAACGCGGGTCTCTACCGAAAACTGCTGCTGAATTGCATTCTTTGCTATTGATTGAAACGTGGAGACGCCTTACGCCAAGCCATCCCCGGCAGTTACAGGCGCGTTAAAATCTCCAACACCAGCTGCTATCCAAAGACAGGCAAAACATGGTAGACTTTAGAGATTCAAGACCCGCAAATTCCCTTATCCTGCTGTTATCTAGCAGAATATCTCCAGGCTGTTGTGTTGGAGAAGAGGTCGGCTATCAGCAATCTCCGCAACGCTGCGTTGCGCCCTGCAGAACGTTGAGGAGGCTCCTATCATCGTCACTTGACACAGCTTTTACGAGAGAATCAGTGTCTGAACCAATCATAATCTCGTCCTCTTTCCACTCCTCTCCAACCTTTGTGTCAGTAGCTTTGGCTAAACCGTTTAGAGCAGCTGATTCTCAGCTTTTCCCCTTGTTGCTTGGTCGATACACGCTAAACTGTTTGTGGGCAACATTTTGCAGCTTTTCATCCGGCCGATAAGAAGAGCCCACCCCGAGATAACCGAACAAGGTGATTCCCCGATGTCCCATGCCACTTCGCCACGATCTGACCAAGAGCTGGACCTTCCCGTACCCAAGCGTTTCTTTCATTTCGTTTCGTTGCGTGTCTGATCTTGACCGGCCCGGCCGCAAAAAGTAACGATTGTACCCCGTGGGGAAAAGGTTGCGCAAAGGCGGCCAGGCCTTGTTCCGCCTCAACTCATCACGTAATGGAATCTGCTTCACATCCTCGTTGATGCAATTCATCGTAATTCCCCATGGGGTACATCGATTCCCCGCAAACATGCCCCCTGTGGTCTTGGTCTTGGTCTTGGTGTTGCAGAATAATCTTTAACCTCAAGTTCAAAACATTAACGGGCGCGTCTTCTGTAGCGCTGTATTTGGAGGATAAGTGCAGTGAAATACACTGGACTGCACCGAGACTAGCAGGGCAGTACGACTAGGGTTAGAGATAACAGTCCCAAACCACGGCCCTTATCTATGTCAACTAGACCAAATGCGCCCTTTTGTGCCAGGTTTTCCTTCAGTGGCCTCCCATCCTTACAGCCATTTTCTCATTAGTGTACACACAAGTTACTAAGTACAGTACTCCATACAGTACTATCATGTCCCGAAAATTAGTTGTCACACGATACCAATCTCATTGCCTACCTGCCTCGTAAAGAATGTTGGTCCGTTCATACCCTGAGGCAAATTAGATATAAGCACCGCATCGCCAACACCATCCATCACCTTGTTTTTTTAATATTCCCTCATTATATCCAAACTTCTGAGCCACTTCAGAAAAAAGCACTCAAATCATTCCCAAGGCTGCCCGTCGCCTTTCCCCCTACGTCATCCCCTCTTTTGCCTCTCGACCGGTCATTGTCAGACGCGGCCATGACCAACGACGTCGAGACCAACTCTGCGCTGAAGCGCACAGATACCACGAACCAGGCCATCCAAGATGCTGAAGACCTTGCAGCCTTTGGCCATGACCAGACTCTCACCCGCAAGTTTAGCATGTGGAGTATGCTTGCCCTTGCCTTCTCTGTTTTGGGCACCTGGTCTACCTTTGCCCAAGGCATCGACAGCGGTTTGACGGCTGGAGGCCCTGTTGCGATTCTCTGGGGCCTCTGCCTCGTCTTTGTGTGCAATGTGTGCGTTGCTGTCTCGCTGGGTGAGATGTGCAGTAGCATGCCTACGGCTTTGGGCCAGGCTTACTGGATCTCGCGATTGTGGCCAACTTCAGCAGGACGCTTCTGTTCCTACCTGTGCGCCTGGATCAACATGACTGGTTGGATCACACTCTCTGCATCACAGATTGCTTTCATGACCGAGTTCATGCTGAGCATGAAGGTCTTGTTCCAGCCGGACTGGGCTGGCGCGAGTAAAGGTTGGGTTCTATTCCTTGTCTACGTCGGTACAACTGCAGCAATGACCCTGTTCAATGTGGTGGCTTGCCGAAAGGATATTGTCCTTCCTTGGTTCAACAACTTCGTGGGTATCTCCTTCGGTACTCTCTTCTTCGTCATCATCCTGGCGATGTTGATCTCGGTTGGCACCAACGACAACCTTCGCTTCCAGCCTGCTGATTTCGTTTTCGCTACTTGGATCAACCAGACTGGTTGGCCTGATGGTGTTACGTGGTTCATGGGCCTTGTCCAAGCCGCCTACGGTCTCACTGCCTTTGATGCCGCTATTCATCTGGTGGAAGAAATCCCTCAGCCTCGAACCAACATTCCCCGTGTCATCTGGCTCTCAGTTGTATGCGGTGCCATTACCGGCTTCATCTTCATGGTTGTCTGCCTCTTCTGCATCCAGGGCATGGATGTTGTTCTCGACCCCTCTACCGGTCTCGCCTTTATGGATCTACTCAAGCAATGTGTCGGTCTTCAAGGTGGAACTGTCCTTCTGACTCTGTTCATCGTGAACGGAATCGGACAGGGTATTGGAATCGTTACGACCGCTTCGCGTTTGACGTGGGGTTTCGCTCGAGATGGGGGTCTTCCGTGGAGTGGATATTTTGCGCGGGTCGACGAGACCTGGAAGGTTCCAGTTCGCGCTCTCTGGCTTCAGGGTGGAGTTATGGCTCTTATCGGAATTCTTTACACATTCGCCTCGACCGTTCTGGAAGCTATTCTGAGTGTCAGCACCATCGCACTCACTGTTTCTTATGGCATGCCAATCTTGACGCTTCTTCTCGTTGGCCGAGATAAGTTGCCGCCAGGAGAATTCTCACTTGGACGATTTGGAGCCGTCATCAACTGGATCTCTGTCGTCTATTGTGCTGTCACTACCGTTTTCTTCTTCTTCCCGACAGATCCTAACCCGCCTGCGGCCGATATGAACTACGCCATTGCGGTTTTCGGCATTATGTTGATCATCACGCTTGTTTTCTGGTTTATCAAGGGACGGATCACTTATCTGGAGACTGAGGAGGCGCAAGGAAACATTATCTATGCGCAGCGGGCGGAACGAGCCAACTACGTTGACTTTGATACCACGGTTAAGACAGACACAGGTGCTCCTAGGGAGGCTCAGAGGGGAGAGGCCAGTACCTCTTGATCGGGGTTTGGCTTCTGTCAAGGACGGACATGGGGGGCTGTTGATTTGTAGTAGCGTATAGCAGATCGTTGTAGTAGCGCTTGACGCTTGAATGAAGATAGATATCTGACTTGCCCTACATTGCGGAAAACGCTCTACTTAAATTACACTGTACTTTTGGCCTATCTTATTGCCATTTTCGGAATAGCTAGAATTTCATGTGAAGAACTCTCCGTGCAGGAATTCTTTTCATTCTCGTAACATAAATCATACGAGGTTGATCTATCGTCAATTGAGTCAACGCTAGCTAATGCATCAAGGGTCCAAAGTCCACTATCAGAATGCGGTAAATGCTAAACAATAAATTGACTTGATGCGTTTTGTTACCCAAATTCTGCTTGATGAAACTGCAAACTGACTGCCCGATCTGGAAACGAGAAACATCTTCTTATCGGTCCAGGGTCGCTCTCCTGGATACCCACACCGGCCCGGATGGGGATGATAGGGCACTATTCCGAAATAGGTCAATACTTTTCAGCTTTTGAATCTGGGGAAACGGAGCTTCGCGACGGAGGAACCCCACGCAGATGACCTCCGCTGTGCTACGATCTACGTAGTACATGAGATACGGGAGTGACGTTGATCAATGAAAGTATGGGTATACAAGGATGGCATTTTCCTCAGCTGATTTCCTCCCACATTGCTCCAACCATTCGACACATCCAGACCATCCATCGCCACAATGAGCCTAGACGTCCAACTTACTGCCCCCAACGGGCGTACCTACAAGCAGCCTACTGGCCTCTTCATTAACAATGAATGGGTCAAGTCTTCAAATGGCAAGACAATTGCTTCAATAAACCCAACGTAAGTTCACGCTCTCAACCCCAAACGACAGCGACATGTATAGCTAACAACTTCCAGAAACGAGCAGGAAATCACCTCCGTCGCTGCCGCATCCGCCGAAGACGTAGACAAAGCCGTCCGAGCCGCTCGAAGAGCCCTTAGAAATCCAGCATGGAGGGACATGCCAGCTACCGAGCGAGGAAAGCTGATGAACCGCCTGGCTGAGCTCGTTGAGGAGAATCGCGAAATCCTCGCTACGATCGAAACATGGGATAATGGAAAGCCTTACTCGGTCGCTTTCAACGAGGATATGACAGAGGTTGCCGAGACGTTGAGATACTACAGTGGCTTCGCCGACAAGGTGTTTGGTCAAGTTATTGAGACTACTGGTGATAAGTTTGCCTACACGGTTCGCGAGCCTGTTGGTGTCTGTGGTCAAATTATTCCGTACGTGCAATTCCTTGGGCAGTAATGATTTCCAAGAACCTCTGCTAAACATTGTCGCAGATGGAATTATCCCCTTGCCATGGCTGCTTGGAAGCTTGGCCCTGCTCTAGCCTGCGGCAATGCCGTGGTATTAAAGCCCGCCGAACAAACTCCTCTGTCAATCCTGTATTTCGCCAACCTCGTCGTCAAGGCCGGCTTCCCTCCCGGCGTCGTGAACATCGTCAATGGTCTTGGAACCGTCGCAGGAGCTGCCCTTGCTTCTCACATGGACGTTGACAAGATTGCATTCACTGGCTCAACACCAACAGCACGACACATCATGAAGATGGCAAGCAGCAACCTCAAGAATATCACATTAGAGACCGGTGGCAAGAGTCCTTTAATTGTCTTTAATGACGCTGATGTCGATTTGGCGGCATTCTGGGCCCACGCTGGTATTATGTCGAATCAAGGGCAAATCTGCACAGCGACGAGTCGAATTCTCGTCCAGGAGGGCATTTATGACAAGTTCTTAGCCGCTTTCCGAGCCCAGGTCAAGAACATCTCAAAGGTCGGCGATCCCTTTGAGGAGAGTACTTTCCAGGGACCTCAGGTCACCAAGGCCCAGTATGACCGAATTCTGTCTTTCGTCGAAGTCGGAAAGAAGGAGGGCGCCAAGCTCGAACTTGGTGGCCAGCCTTTCAAGAAGGTTGGCGACGGCAAGGGTTACTTCGTTGAGCCCACAGTATTCACCGAGGTTTCACCCAAGATGAGGGTCTTCCAGGAAGAGGTTTTTGGCCCGTTTGTTGTCGTCAGCAAGTTCAGCTCTGAGGAAGACGCCATCACCTTGGCCAACGATACCCAGTACGGACTTGGTAGCGCTCTTTTCACAACAAATCTCACTCGGGCACATCAAGTCGCCAAGAGAATCGAGGCTGGTATGGTTTGGATCAACTCCAGCAATGATAGTGACTGGAGGATTCCTTTCGGTGGCGTGAAACAGAGTGGAATAGGACGGGAACTGGGAGAGGCAGGTCTTGCTGCTTATTCTAATATCAAGGCCGTGCATGTCAACATTGCGGCAAAACTGTAAAGGATATAATTCGGTTACGACGCACTAGTAAGACAGTAGGAAAGGCTCTCATCTGGTTATGCATAGCCCAATGATCACTTCTCTTTTCTCACATCGTGAGGTCTAGCTATTGATGAGGTGGTGTGAGCATCAATCTTCTTTTAATGTACTAAGTATCCTTTAGTTGTTACCCCAAACCTATTAGAAGAAGACTTTTCCAAGAAATCAGAAAAGTGGCTGTCGTGGATAGAATGTCGTACATCTTCTAACGGGCATTTTGCCCTGTCCGGCCCCCCAGACAGAATTCGACAGCTTGGAACGAAGTTGGTGACTCAGACTCGAAGATCTGATCCAGCTCTTCAAGAAGACTTCCTCTGGTCTCAATCAAAAGGAAGTAGATTACCGTAAATTCGAAGAGATTCCAAAACTGGAAAAAGACATATAGCTGGTAACCAATTGGTGTTGCAAAGATATTGACAAACTTCGCCGCTCGGGAGTTTATCTCGAAGGTGCTCATGGCCTTGGCACGCTGTATGTAGTTATAAACCTCATGGGATAGATGGAGTGCATTAGTGTAAATCCAAACGCGAATATACAGTCATACACGTAGATGAAGGCGATGGAAGCTGAAAATGTTGTATTGCGGGTTTTGCCTTTCTCATAACCAGTCGGTGTGCCAGCCACGATGGGAAGAGTAATCCACATGCCCAGGGCAAAATCCGTGACGCCCATAGCCTCGATAAGAAGCGCAAGGGACTAGACCGGAGACCAGCGAGATCATACAGCTGTTGGGCAGATTGCTGTCCATGAGGCACAAAATCGTTGACCGAGAACTGGTCAACCTGGGAGAAGGTTACGCAAAAGCCAATCGATATCGACGAGCCTTACTATTGAACAAAGCTTTAACGTCAACGATGGACTTCCAAAACATCGTTCCGGCTCCCTCTAGGCTGTTTCTTATGTCAGTCAACTCGAGGCTCACAATGGGATGTTAGACGTCTCTGTTGGCATGGTACTCCGTGATAATGGTTTTGGCTTCTTCAAAGCGTTCTTGGCCTTCAACAATGTTAATTAAACAAATCCGCCACCGGGCCCACTCGACATGACGGGAACTTGAGTGTTTGACCATGTTGAAAGCTTTGCAATAGTCTCTCCAGTATCAGACCTTCTTCAGAGCCCCAGTCTAATTTGAGACGAGGTAGAATGTATAACCGGTTGTCAATGCAGAGTAGCTGTTTCCGGATCTTCACTTTTGTTATTCCACCTGACTGTAGCTCAAGAACTTACACCTTCACTCGAGATGGTGACTCTGTTCATCGTGATAGGTGGAGGAGTTATGTTGAAATGTGAAAGCCATGCCCACCGACGTGATCTGCGATTCCTTTCGAGGCATTATGGTCACACCATCACGAGTTCTCTCCGTAGTATTCTCAGGGATAGGAGATACATATTTCCGTGTAAGCTGATCCTCTCCCCAAATTGGAATGAAAACCTCGAAATCTCCCTTTTAGCCACGGACCTTTAATTCGTCTGCTTAGCGAGAGGGGTAAAGCTGAGTAACAGGATGGATTTTGCATCCCTTGAGGGGAATGCCTTAAGCGATGATCAACCCGCATAGAGTGCAACCCCCACGCCTCGGAAGCCTGGGGTATATAGGAACGGTAGCCACACTCATCAATACATACTGTAGACCTTTCTTACCCCTCTCTCAAGCGAGAAGCGTGCCGCAATTCGCCAACGCTCATAATGGTACACAAAATCAACATCGACCAAGGCTGGGAGTTCAGACAGTCTAGTTCTTTAGACAACGGCACCGCTTCGTCTTATCTCCCCGTCGCACAGTTTCCCACGGTCGCTCACATCGACCTTCTACACCATGAACTGATTCCAGATCCCTACATTGACATAAACGAGCTTAAGTGCCTCTGGGTTAATGATGCGGATTGGATTTACCGTACTGAGAAGATCGACCCTGTCAATATCGAAACAGCGGAGCGCGCAGTTCTAGTTTTTGAGGGTCTTGATACTGTCGTCGATGTGTATTTGAATGATGTGCACATTCTGTTCAGCAACAACATGCACATCTCTCACCGAATCGATGTTACAGAGTTTCTTCGTGATAGGCAAGAGTCCTCTGTCCTCGAACTGAGGTTCAGAGCTGCTCCAGCATATGCTCGCTCCGAGCGGGATCGCATTGGTTACAAGACGACAAAAACTGGCAGAGGAGTCAACTTTGGCGGTTCCGAGCGTCTGTTTGTTAGGAAGGCCCAGTATCAATGGGGATGGGACTGGGGGCCAGCTGTGAACACCTGTGGACCCTGGAAACCCATCTATCTGGAGACCTACCAGTCACGAGTTCACGATCTTTGGGCGACTCAAAATGTCTCTGCAAATCTTTCTTCTGTAACGGTCACAGTCAAAGGCCAGGTTGAACATCCCGAAGAGATCGACAAGGTGGTAGTCCAGTTGTCAGACCTCGCCACAGAGGCTTTCGTGGCGGACACAGAAGTCGATATATCGCCCACTGGCTCTTTCGTGTGTCAATTCAAGCTCGAAAAACCGAAACTTTGGTATCCGTTTTCATATGGAGCGCAGAACATGTACCTAGTCAAAGCTTCTATCCCAGGACATACGCAGAGCCAAACCCTGGGCGTCAGACGGCTTCGTCTACTGCAGCATCCTCTCAAGGAAAGACCTGGAACCTCATTTATCTTCGAAATCAATAACATTCGTCTTTTCTGTGGTGGTTCATGCTGGATTCCAGCTGATTTTATGCTTCCCCGCGTTTCCCGAGCTCGATACGAAGAGTGGATTACTCTTGCTAAAGCAGGGAACCAAACCATGATCCGCGTTTGGGGTGGGGGAATTGTTGAAAGTGATGACTTCTATGACATCTGCGACCGAGAGGGAATTCTAGTTTGGCAAGACTTCCTATACGCTTGTGGAAACTACCCTGCCTCGCCAGACTTTATCGCCAATATCAAGGTTGAAGCAGAGCAGCAAGTCAAGCGTATTGGACACCATGCCTCGCTTGCTTTATGGTGTGGTAATAACGAGGATTATATGTGTGCAGATGGCGATCGTTGCTGGGAGGTTGACTACAGCGACACAACCGGTCCATGGGACAAGACTACATTTCCAGCTCGTGAGATATACGAACATACTCTACCTGACATTATCAAAGCCTCTGGAACTGACGTCCCATACTGGATCAGCTCGCCTTATGGTGGTAGCTTCTCTAACGACACGACTGTCGGCGACACACATTGTTGGGATGTTTGGCATGGCAAACTATCACCCTATCAGGATTACAAAGCCTACACCTCCCGCTTTATCTCTGAGTTTGGCTTCGAATCAGCTCCTAGTTTGAGCACGCTACATCGCGCCATTACATCCCCGAAAGAGCGCCATGCACAATCACGAACCTTTGACGTCCATGACAAAGGTCCTGGTCACCAGAGACGGTATCCAATGTACATGGGCGAGAACTACCGCTTCAGGATGAACCCTCTTAGAGACTTTGTATACTGCACGCAATTTCTCCAAGCTGAAGCAATGGCATATGCTTACAACTGTTGGCGGCGCGAGTTTAGAGGACCCGACGAAGAAAATTGTGCCGGCGTTTTGGTCTGGCAACTAAACGACATTTGGCCTGGGACTAGCTGGGCGCTTGTTGACGTGGACATGAATCCCAAGCCAGCCTACTACATCACAAAGAGGGCATTGGCAAAGACGGTACTTGGAATGGAGCGAATCGTGACGGCGAAGCCGCCCTACATAACCACTGGCTATCCCGATGAGAAGTCTAAGCTCGATATCTGGGCAGTGAATGGAGAGCTAAATGAGAGGACAGTCATCTTAGAGCTAAAAGCCTTTGACATACAAACCGGGAAGCCAGTTGACTGGGCAAACCCTCGGGAGAAGAAGGAATACGTCCTCAAAGGTAACCAGACGACTGAACTGCTTGCTGGCCTCGACATTTCGAATCATGATGAAACAGTTGTGGTGGGCTACTTGGATGACTCCGCGTCAGGTGAGAGGCTGGCAAGATGGGTGAGCTGGCCAGAACCACTCAAGTTTCTACACATGTCTTCTGAGTTAAAGGTCGCTACTGAAGTGGTAGACGATGGTGCTGCGGTTATCCTTCGGGCAAATGCGCCAGCCAAGGGGGTTGTGCTGAGTGGCTGTGGTAGCAACGGCAAGAACGTGGCGTTTGACAATAATTTTCTTGATCTGGTACCGGATGAAAAGATCAAGATCAGAGTGAGTGGGTTGGAAGGAGACACTGTCAGTGTCAGGTTTCTCTATGACTGGGAACTGGAGCCCGGGTTTGAACTATGAGTGTATTACAGTCAACTCTTACGAGCTTTGCTTGCACTGGAACTTCTTGCAAGTATATGGCGTGGAGTACAGCTACAAAGATTGAGACTCAATAAAGAAAATCTCTCTGCTAAAGGCCATACGCTTCACTTTGCGACACACGGCCTTAAGCCGTAGGTCGGCATTGAATATATTCCAAGGCACGAGATAACCTCAATTATCGCATGAACGCCGAAATGGGATGCGCCGGACCTCTTGTGGATACTATCTCCAGGATCCTGCCTTCGTGCAACGGAGAACAACATTCTCTACACACAGAGTGACGCCATGGTAGATATAGCCCTGTACCAGAAAGTAGAATCCCATCGACGCCGTTCTCCTTCGCTATTCGTAGTAGTAGTCGTTTCTACCATACTAGCTATTTAGATAGCTGTCCCCCTCCTCGTGGTGGTACAAGCTCGTTGGGCACCTGCTAACAAACGTTCACATCCCTGCATTGTTTTTATCTATCTAAATCAATCGAAGTTCAAAAAGACTCCGGAACCCCGAATGAGTTAGGCAAGAGGTCCATACTACTATAGCTAATCCACTTTATAGTTTACTGTGTTTTTATAGATCACCACTAAACCATGTCTATTCCATTGTAATCGATGTCTTTCGGCATGAGAATAACAACCTCGTATATAATTCGTAAAAGTAGGTAATAAGGTGGAGTACTTGCGTGCTTTGAAAGGTAACATCAACCCTGCTGACAGTGGGAGTTGGATCGATCGTGTTTCCACCCGAGTGTTTCGACAATTAGAATATGCCCAATTGATACTTCGAACGCGTCTATTCTTCCACAAAGGGATATAGAGCTTCCTATCTGGGGGGCCCACTATAATTCCTTGCGCTAAAGGCGGAGATGTATATATCAGCTGCAGCGATCCTCATCCTACCGGACATTGCCCTTTCACCGAGATACCAATTATATTGGACCAAACTCAGCTTTCTTGGTAGATTGTGCAGATCATGACGTAGATAGCGAGGTCCTCTTACTATCGTATTCGAACTTGGAATGTGCTTAGGCTGACTGACGTCTATGCATGCCCGTCTCAACCGAATTGGCCAATCAAATATCCATGACCTAGCTATAGTATTGCTACTTTCTCACCTCATCAGATATCCACTTCCATAGCGACGGCCCCGGAAGAAAGTAAGCGCAAGTCATTGTTCACTGAGTAATCGGAAAACGTTTTCCTTGTTGAACTAAACTGGGAGGAGGCTGAAGACCCCGTGGTCTAATTTGGCCATTTTCATATCCCTTTCGCACATGTAAGGCAAACCGGTTGCTAATGGATTGCGGTATCTGCTGTCTGGTAATACGTTGGCACTTGTCAATCAAGCGGTATTTTATCTTCGAAACAGGGCAACGTCAGTGTATGAGTAAACTCGCTGGTACTTGAGTCTTTTCCGGCATCATGAAGCAAAGAGTGTAGATAAAATTCCAGCAACTACGATCGGCACAAATCTCGACCGATACAGCCCATCTGCCTTGCATGCCGAAGGAATAGCCCCTGGTAAAGGCAAGCCAGTTTTGGCAACTCGTGTCTGATAGTTTGATATGTGAACTATGGCAGCTATACTCCAGAGGAATAAGAAAAAGGCAATGCTGTCTAATGTTAGAATACCTTTGAATGCCCGCTGGACCTGATAAAGCCTAGCCAAAGACGTTGATATCAATCTCTACTATAGGGCATCTCAACACAATTCCAATAACTGAAAAGTGATTAGAACGAGGCATTACTACCGAAAGACAATATCTTCGTATTAGCAGGTAATGTAGTACTTTTTGGTCTTAGGAGGCTACTTCCGGTCACAGCCAAGGAACAAGGGGTAAGTCATTTCCCCATTAAAGGAACAAAGGTGTGGCAGGAAAGCTATGTCTGATGACTTCGCGATCGTGATCATCACCAAGTAGAAGGATGTATATGGGGGCCTATAGCAGTTGCTGAAACTATAAATGTCTTCAAACGTACGCCTAGAAGATATTTATCACCACACAATAACAACATCAATAACAGCAACCAAACAGTTTCGAAAAAATCCAAACCAGCTACCTCCAAATCTATCATCATGCCTTCTCTCCGCAAATCTCTCATCAGCGTTCTCGCTGCCTCTCTGGCTACTACTGCCAACGCCGCGCACTTGCGAGCCGTCTGGACCACCGGTTCATTCCAAACCACCCCTGGACCCGGTGGCAACGGCGAGGCCGGCCATTTTACCGGCTTCACCATTCTCAATGACAACAACGAGGCTGTTTTCAACTCGAAAACCCCCGGCGAAAAGTCTCCCTGCTTCTCCACAAAGGGTGGACGTGAGTTTACTATGGGAGATGACCCTTGCTGGCACCAGGACCGAAATTTTCAATGCAAGTCTAACCTCGCCGGCAACACTGAGGGCTGCGAGGTCAAGGACCAGGACGGCAATAGCCTTGGAACGGGCGAAGGGAAGACTGATACTACCTTTATCGGTATCGCTATTGGTCAGGATAGCACTTGTGTTGTTGAGTTCAATACTGATGACGATGAGGACTGCGGTGTCAACAGCGGCCTTAAGGTCAAGTCGGGTTGAGGAATGTGACAGGTATTTTAAGGACCCGATGGAAAGGCAAGCTAAAGGCTATGCATATTAGTACTGCCGCAAGATCATAAGATATTTCATGCATTGGAATGAGATTGTTTTCATTCTTTAGGCATGTTCTATAGGAACAGAATATAAGAAGGCTACGCGCCTATTTTCTTAAAGACGTCTTCTGGAACTCCCCGGCGTATGCTCCATACAGTGTCGTGGTTAGCCTTCGGGATGACTTTTGTGCTGTATGCTACGGTCTCCCTGACATCATCTTTCTCCCAACAACTGCTGAACCATTTCGGACCTTGGGTTCCAGATGCTCCTATCATGTTGTCTTCTTCAGCAAAGAACACATCAATGGTGAGTTTTCTGCCAGCCCCCTTCAACGCCTCGACCAACCTAGGCACCATGTCATCGTAGTCCAGCCAATCACCCCAGCCAGACACTCTCTCATCCTTTTGCATGAGGAAAATTGCCTCATCGGAAAACCCTCGAATACTCTCGGCATGTAAAAATTTGAAGAGGGTAGTTTCGAGTGATTCCTCAAACTTGACATCGGCATTGTTCTCATCAGGTTCCCGATCATCCTTCCACACTGCGCTTCCGATGACCTGACTGACGCCAGCGGACGTAGTCATGACTGGGCCCAAGGTACCGTTGAAGAAGCCGATAAACTTGTCTGCTTGTCCCAACAAGCTAACAGGTAGCGCTTTAGTAACGGCCATAGTCACGGAATTAGAGTGAGACGGTAGAACCCAGGGAGCACCGATAGCTAGATAGGGTCGATCTGGGTGAAGGATCTCAGGATGATGGAGTAACATGTCGAGAGCATAGACGGTTCCTCCGCTGTGGCAAGCGATAGAAACATGCTTGACGCTGAGATGCTGGAGCAATGCCAGAGTCATTTCTAGTACTGTGAGCTCCCAACTGTAGACTGTAGAAGCAAGACTTACTGCGACATAAAACAACTCGTTTTTCCAACTTCACCGGGTCGGTACCACCAAAACCAGGCCGATCCATAACAACAATACGAACGCGGTGTTTCTTGGCGAGTTCGTCCTTTCCGACATGGAAGATCCGTGATGCGCAAAGAGGCGCAAAGAACAACAAAACATTCTCATCTTCAGGTTTGGCTTGGTTGCGATAACCGTAGTCTGCATACTTTACTTGAAGAGTGGCGTGATCATCTGATTGATCCGCTGGGAGCTGGAAGGATTGGTTGAAGCGCGGATCTTTGAGATAAGTCTCAGGATCACGAAGCTCTCCCTGGGTCGACATTATTGAGATGGACTTCAGTAGTCTTGTGCCTCCAGTCGTAGTGTTGGATCGAGATATCTTGACGAGTGTTGGGAGCTAGGCTGAGGTAGTTTAGGCAATCAGCCAGTAGATAAAGGTCACGTGGAATCGTAAGAGGATAGGTGGCTAGTCCTGTATGGGAAATGTAAGCACTACGTCACTACGTATCGAAGGATCACAGGATTACAGGATCAAAGGATCAAGATAGCTTGCGTTGAGTTGATGATTGAACCGTGTTGTGTAGCTTGGGCCAATTAATCCCGTTCCATTCCCGCCGGGTCTTTTTACATCATTTCCAACCATCGTAACATATCGTGTTTCTTTTCAGCCTCAAGTTCCCGCCTCCAAGAGGTTTTGGCCTTTCGATTCAGCAGTTTTTTCGAGTAGCCACTGCTAGTAAGAATCTGAGGCATGGTTTCGTTGTATTTGGCCATGGCAATTCATAGAGCTTTTCGGACGTTCCTGTGTTTCGTCGCTGCACCAGCTTCCAACAGTAGTTGCGCCACTTCCGAGTTACCTGAATTTGCCGCCATTGTCAAAGCTATATCTCGTGTCCGTTGACTATCGATTATGTTTCGTGCGACGTCTTCAGATTTCCATGTAGTTCGGCTGCAGAATAGGTTGGTCCCAAGTTGTAGCCCAACTGTAGGAGGCGCTTGGTGATGGGCATGCAATTATCGATAACAACACTTTGAATCCTTCTAGTTCCCCAACACGATAATGCCTCCCGCCATGGGGTCAATCGATCATTTCTCGGCTTCCCAATCCACCACACACACCCTGGATTTCGATATCCGGCCGTTATGGCGGCACACGCCAAATCGAAGATCTCGAGACTAGCTGTTCATTTCTAAAAGCTGGCCCAGCGGAACGGGGGCAAGGGATCTCCATTTGGCGCCGCCGTGCCCACTAGCCATGTCCATACGAGCCCAAAGTGGCGGCACTATAATTTGGTCTTCTGAAATGGGTGGCCCATTCTCGATCGCAAGACGAAGAAAATCCAATTTGTCCGGGAACCAAGACTCAGTGATCATATCGGCCCTACATTCGGCAAGTTCTCGATAAGGATACTTGGCGAGGCTCTTAATTAGGATTGAAGCGCACTGAATATTTCCGGCCAAGACGGAGACTTTGGTTGGATTTCCAAGCCTGATGAGAGTGCGCCCACATGTTGGTCGTCCAAACGATCTTCTTTGTCCGTCAAATTCAACGTTTTCAAAAGGGACTCGACACTTGAAAGGAGGAGACTCGTATGAATCTTCTCCGATTAATGGTTGCTTTGCCGCCTGAGAACTCTGATCTGGATATTCCCGAGAAAGTATACTCTCGAGAAGGGTAACATCGTCCAGGTAGATGGCCATTGTAATCAGAGCATCGCGTAAGAATGCAAGGGGTTCATCTAGTTGAAAAGACGCAGCCACAGAACCTGGTCGTTCATTCCCAACGAAGAACTTGCGGCGGTCGTAGATGCAGCCGTGCTTGACGGCTACTTCGCAGACCTTTCGTACAACTCTTTCATATTCATTCGTAAAGGGTGTGTTATGGGAGTCTTTCTCACGCAGCTTCCACTCCCAGATATACTCCGCGACCTTTGTCAGCAGTATATGATCTCGGGTTGGGGGTTTGGT
The DNA here is from genome assembly GCA_014898835.1 of Fusarium lateritium. Lineage (NCBI taxonomy): Eukaryota > Fungi > Ascomycota > Sordariomycetes > Hypocreales > Nectriaceae > Fusarium > Fusarium lateritium. The sequence continues at coordinate 92,084 of JAAVTZ010000278.1, forward strand.
CTTGATTCGGCCCATGGTACGAGTTGTTAGGTGCATGATCCAGAAATCCTCACTCGGAGCAAGTTTGGCAGGAGGGTCGTCTTCTTGAGAAACTTCATCCAAGAATAACTCCGGTTCGTCTTCAGAGTCATCGAGATCTTCTGAATCGGATACTGCATGTGGCACTCGCCGTCTTGGTTCATCTAAGTCGGAGTCGCCAGAATCTTCTGAAAGGTACAAAGCGGGCGATCCAGTGTCAGAATCGTCAGAACCAGAGTCAGAGTCGGTTGAGGATTCCCGGAGAGGCGGGTAGAATACGTCCCCCTCCTCTTCCTCACTATCGTATAATATCTTCTCCCCAAGTATGGGATCCCAATATGCCGCATTATGCAGTATGTCAGACTCCAGGATAGCTTCCATCGCCATATGGTTGAAATCTCTATTCACTCGGCGCAACATCACCATTTCACCAAGTGAGAGCGTCTCCGCACATTGGTAAATAATCTGGAGCCATGTTTCGGTTGGTAGGCTTTGTGACATATGAAGCCTCGTATCCTGAGTTGCGGCCATGGACATTGATATGAGCTTTACTGTGGTGATATTGTCGATGAGGTTTGGGGATTTTAAGATGGTGTCGCTGTTGTTGGTCACAGGCGCAATTGTTGATCATACCTTGCCAATACTCGGACGGGTTTTGCTTACGGACTGAGTCATCAGCACTCCAGTTTTTACTGACGGATCCACATGTTGGTCCATCACTCACCAAGAGTCCAAGGGGAGCTACGAGGGATTCGATTATAACTAGTGGTAACATTCCTTCTCTACAACAATCGGCTGAAGGAATCTGGCAACTCAGAAGCTGGCACTGGTATAAATCAATTTTTACGGCACAGTTCCTTGCAAACATCAACGAAATACCAGGGAATGGGACTGCGTGCGCGGTAAACTGACGTTGTCAGCAAACGCAGATCCTTCTAAATCCGTTCCGGGTACGACTGGTCAAAAGTTTGCAGGACCTCAGTCTTCTTCTTTCAACCTCGCCTGTCACAATCCAAACTAGATCTTCAATCATGGCATTGAATATCACGTCAAACGCTGCACTGTCTCTGGTTGGCGCCATTACACTGGCAGTCTGGCTATTCAAAATATTCTCTTTCATCAGAATATACTTCTTACAATCCGATCGCCTTGACCGCTACAACCACCCTTCTTCGGCTGGTACCGACGCCTGGGCTCTTGTAACCGGCGCATCCGATGGAATTGGTCGTCAATTCACTCAAGAATTGGCTGGCAGAGGTTTCAACGTGGTATTGCATGGCCGAAATGAGGTCAAACTGGCAAACGTCATGTCTGAGATGCAACAGAAGTTCCCCTCTCGTTCATTCAAAATTCTGGTCGCCGATGCAAGTGCCGTAAGATGTGCAGACCACTCTACCGCTCAAACAAATGGGGATGGGAACTCACAGCGTGGGATCGACTTCGAGGCCATCAAGTGTCAATTATCTGGCTTGAACTTAACAATCTTGATCAACAACGCGGGTAAAGGAATCCAAGCCCTCGAATTCGCTCGTCTTGAAGAATATTCAGAGGATTTGATAACCGGCAACGTCAGTTTGAACGCACTGTTTCCAATTCACCTCGTTCGCACTCTGCTGCCAACATTGATTCGCAACTCCCCGGCTCTCATTATGAACATCAGCTCCGTGGGCGACAAAGGATTTCCCCTCTTGGTCTCCTACTCGGCAAGCAAGTCATTTCTCATGACGATGACTGAGTCCTTAGGCCTAGAATTGAAACTCGAGGGACATGATGTCGACACCATGTGCGTGAGGGTGGCCAAGACTACGGGCGTCGCAGGTGCCGACATGGAGCCTAGTCTTTCGGTGCCGACAGCCAGCGCAGTAGCCAAAGCGGCACTCGCAAGAGTAGGGTGTGGAGAAAGGATTATTGTTGGTCATTGGGTTCATAGCTTACAGCAGGTCGTCGTGGGGATGTTACCAATGTGGTTATGGGAGCGTACGATTATAGATGTTATGCGTAATGAGAGAGCTGAAGAGTTGAAGAGAAAGTAGGAGTCGCGGAAGTCTGACCTCTCTATACCCTCTATGATCTGTCGCATATGGGGGTTTTGTATTAAGAGATGTGTCTAGGAGCTAGATGCAGGACTTCTGCGATTTATAGATAGATGCAAATCAGTTATCAGGTATGTGATACAAGCTTATTGGCTGGATAGTCATCTCAGGCTTGATCTAAATATTCCTAATAACTATTCCTTTCCGGTGTGAAAACGAGGTGATGATATCTTAGAATTAGAAAAAGAAAAAGAATGTTCATTGGTACAGTCGAACCCGAATCTTAATACTTTATTCGAGACCCCGAGAAAATTCTTTATTTATTTCTTTTCACGGCTTGCGAACTTTCCTTCGATAATATCGGCAATTTAAAATCGCTTGAATATTACAATGGACAGCAGACATATTGTTTCCTTCGAAATCATATAGCTTAAATGTTCACTCTATAGGCAACCGGTAGAAGTAGCTCTTAGTGAGAATAATTCTGTATTATTAAAAAAAGCATTGCCACTTCTCCCTCGATATGGCGAATTTTACGACAACGTAGTCAGATCTCTAGCTATAATGTTGAGGCATTATTCAGGCTAGTCAGCCTCGATATATCGGAAGATTCAGGAACAGTAATCATTGCATGATTGTTGAAAAATTCGAGGCTTACTTAGGTGCATGATCCTGGCTGTCGATTGGGGCAAACTGGCTGATGATGTGTTGTCATGCATATATGCAAATGCATGATATAGGCCTGAATATCAGCGAGGCTATGCATGGGCCCAGCTCCTGGCTTTTCACGTGTGTATGCTCCAAATGACGGGAATGAAAATTCATGAATCATAGGGAAAAGAAAATACATAAAAAATAACCCGGGTCTATCGAGATCCAAATATTGAACTCTGGTCTAAATCCGCCCGCTAATCAATCAATCACTCTAGTCTCTAAGCGTGAGATTTCCTGCGGGTATCGTCGTCAGCAACAGGAGTCTTGTTCCCAAATCCAAACACGTCCAGAAAAGAGCTCCTCCTCTGCTCTCCTGGGCCATGACCCTGATCATGTGATTCTCGCCTACTACCAGCGGGCGAGGTCTTGTTTCCCCCCAAAAAGTCCATAAGTGAGCTCCGCCTCTGCTCGAGGGGCTTGGGTGGAGAACAGACCATGATCTGAAGCTCCAAATTCTCAATGTCGTTGGGGGTCTCTACCGTTGAGCGACCGCAGTTGGAGAAACCTGTACCAGAGTAAAATACATAGCCGCTGAAGGGGCTGGCGAGAGCAGCGACGACTGCACCCTTCTGACGCGCGACTTGCAAGGTTTGCTTGCACAGAGTCTTGGCATATCCTTGGCGCTTCCAATGGGGATGCGTGATGACGGCATGGAGGAACATAACTTGGCCATAGCGGGCGAGGTATGTTTGCTGAGTCTGCGTGATGCCTGATTGCAACGCGGCAATTCGCTTTGCCGTCTTGCTTTCAGTGTCGTTTGGTAGGCCAAAGACTGGGAGAGTTAGCGACAATTTTCGGGGACTTTTGGTGTCTGCCGTTTCAACAACGGGCGTAGGCTGGGGCTGTGCATTGAGGGGGTGTTGTGAATTTACCTTGCTGGACTTGATCGGCAACACTGCCTTGGTCTTCGTTTTGGTGGAGGGACTGAACGATGGCCAGAGAGACTGCCTCGTGAGTCTTGGGGGCTTCGACCACAAAGCAGAGCCAATTGACATTGTCTTTGTCAATGATTTTCTTCAAGACAGTTTCGACATGGTTTATGGTTGCTTCTTTGCGGGTAGCTGAGGGGAAGCAGTATTGCCAGACAGAATCGTCCGACAGCCCGCTGAGGATGACCTCCTTCAAAGCGGGCAAGTCTTTTTCAGTAGCGACGCGGACGCCCATACCTGGTTATGTGAAGTTGTAATGGAATGAAGTTGAAAGTAAATTTGTGTAAGACAGAATAAGTCAACGGTGGAATGCTGAATGTCTAGAGTTAGGGCCCTGAGGATCAGCTAGCTTACATAGAAATTTTCTTCACAAAGTAAAACAAGAAGTGGGTTTCTGGGGCTTTGAGGGTCAACCACGCAACGTCACACGTGAAGCAGATTTTGATCATGAGCCGATGCCAAGACAAGCAAAATGAGATCATAGCGGTGTCCAACCAGGGAAATTTGATGTTTGCATTGGTCCATCAATGCTGGAGGCGCTGGCGGCCTCTTACCAACCCCACAAGGATCGACTGATAGCGTGTAACCCGCCAAGTCTGGTCATTCCGCCTTAGCCGTGTCATTTACGGTAGATTTAAGCTTAACAGACAAGGTTAATCAAGCAACTTGCCGGCAGGCTGACGTCTGATGGTGATATTCGTATCGTATGAGCGATTATTTGTACGATTATCTGTAACCAGTGACAGAATAAGGTTGACTTTAAGTGGTAGAAAGATGGAAAAAGCAATGAGGTATCAAGATTGGCGGTTACCCGCGGAGATGACCAGGTCATGCGTCGATATGATCTGTCGATAAATGATTTTCGGATAGGATGCATCCCACAAATGCAAAAGGCGATCGCGGTAAGTGCCGTAGTATTCGCTTCTCATCTCACAAGATAAGTGTCGTAATTGAGCTTCTGTAAAAACTCACACACAGGATGAGTCCATAAGCCGCCAGCCTAGCAATGAGGGATTTTTTGATACGTTGATGAGAGCCCGGGTACTTTTTAACAGGCTCACTCTGAACAAGGCGGTGTAGTTCTTAATGAATTGTGTATTTGTGTTTTAATTCGAGTGAGAACTGTGTTACAATGGTGTGCATCTTTGAGAAATGGAGAGAATCGCAGCCAACTCTGCGAGTTTCACTTCAAGACCTCACAACAATATTTTACAGCAAGTCTAGCTATACATCACACCTGATGGAAGGCTTTGCGGATCATAAGTTACATCAAATGTAACATATTTACTTATGCTGTGGAACATTATGCAAAGAGTAGCCGCTAAATAAGGCACCATCTGAAAGCAGATCTAGAACAACATACCCGATAGAACGGTCGCGTAAGTCTATCTAGATCCGTGTGGACCCAGCCCTACGAGAAGTAGCTGAGAAAGAATAAATAGAACGTGATTGGCTCATGAATTACTGTTGAAGTCTGGGCATTACGGGGGTTGGGCAGCTTTGAAGCGACAATCTGATCTTGCACTAAGCAGCGCGGCCAAGAGCCTAGAAACTACTGGAGATCCAGTCACTCGTCCTAGTATCTTATGTAGTCGTATGTAAACTTATAGAAAGATGTTGGTCTGATATACCAGCGATTACGACGCAGGATGTATGTTGAACTCTTCTGCCAAGCACCCGCTTTGGGGTAAGGTGAGCTTTGCTTCTGCCCGCCAGGTACAGTCACGACCTTCTGCATAATGGTCCAAGTTAGGATAGGGGCATGTTACGACATTTGGAAGCGATACACGATACATATATCATGTTAAAAGTCGTAGATCGTTGTTGAGTCTAAAGGCCTCGGTTCGACTTGTGCTAAACTGGCCTGTAATTTACTCAGAGAGTATACACATACTCTGATCCACACTGCCACTTTTCTGCCAGAGACTTCGTCTCACTTCCAGTCAAAATGTCCTCGTGCTGAAGATCATGCTCCCTTGCCTTCTCCAACTTCCTGTTTCTCCAAGCCAGGAAGAATCTCAACACAGTCGCCATAGCGATACACAGACCGCTAAAAGCCACGTTCGCTACGTTAGCTTGCCAGTATCGCGGACCTTGGGTAGCCGGATAAAAGTATGACGCATAGATGGCGGCGAAGTTGGATCCGGCGTTGACAACCGCATACGAAATAGCGCGCTTTGTTGAGGGTCGCGGTAGCGAAGATGATACCCACGACAGGATACAGCCGAAGGATCCATAGACTGACATCATCATGAACGTAGCGATATAACGAGCTGCAGTGTTGAGAGTGACGGCTGAGATGATGAAGCCGATACTACAGAATATCTGCGGCCACACTACATGCAGCCATCGCTCGTTGACACGGTCGCTATGCCAAGAGTTCGTGATTCCTAGTATAGCAGCAAAAACATAAGGCGGCGCGGAGAGAAGAAGCGTGATGGTCGAGCTATATCCGAGGGTCTTGACGATGGTAGGGAAGAAGTTGGTGAAAGCGGCAGCCGTGTTGAGTCCAAGTTGCATGATCCAAATCATGTACAAGGCGGGGTCGGTAAAGGCCATCTTAGTACCCTCCCATGCTGATACGTCGGCACGGTCGTCTTCCTTGCTTGCATCTTCTGCCATTCGAAGGACGGCGATTCGGCGTTCTTCGTTGCTTAGCCATCGGGTAGTGGCGGGATAATCGGGGACGACGAAGTATGTAACGACTGCGGCGGGATAAGTGGCACATCCTTCAATAATAACTGTGAAGTTGTCAGTACAGATTTTTTGGGAGTTACGGAGTAAGTAACGTACACAGCCATCGCCAATTAGCCAGGCCAGCTTTGCCATCCATTCCAGCCATAATGGCACTTCCGAGCAGACCACCAAACGCACCAGCCATTTGACCGGCAGCATAGAGAACCGAGATGCGGACTGCAAGTTCTTTCTTGGTATACCATGAGCTGAATAAGAACAGAGCGCCGGCTATCATCGAATATTAGTCATGAGGGGAGAGCGTGGCGATCGGGTTTGGCTTACGGAAGAAAGGCGCCTCGACGAAACCAAGGATGAACCTAAGAGCAATCATGCCGTGGTAGTTCTGTACAGCTCCAGTGCAAGCACTGACAGTTGCCCAGCAGATCATGATGGAAGGCTGAAGAGTTAGTCACAATCGCGAAGCAACAGCACCAAAACATACCAAGAAGATCGACGGTCGCATCTTGTTCAAGATCATGTTGGTTGGCACCTGCGTCAGGATATAACCAACGAAGAAAATACTGATGATGGTGTTGTATTGTTCGTTGACGAGACCGATATCTTCTTCAAAGTTGCCAAGACGGGCGGTCGCGATATTGTTGCGATCGAGGTAGTTGAGAATATCTGCAAGGTAAAGAGGTTAGCTAAGCTCAATTCGAAACCACAAATTGACTTACACAGAAGCATCATCAAAGGCATCATTCGTTTATCGATTCTTCTGACCAAAGCCCTTTCCTTGGTCGGGCGATCATGAATATTGGCTGAGGCTCCATCCAGAGTCTCAAGCCGGACCTCCTCACCATTATCCTTGATCATGTCTTCGCCAGCCATATTGATCCGAAATATCTTGAAACGACCCAATTGCGGAAGTTGAAGTCTGTCGATCAGAAAAAACAAGTCTTGAGTGTTGTATTTATTCCACCCGCACTCCTCGCCGCACACACTTTACCAACACTCAAGTTTGCCGACAACTTGCCATATAAACTGGAACCTGGGGTAAAGAGTCTGGGGAAAAGCAAGTCGAGCGGGGAAGAAACCCTGCGAACGCAACCCCATGAATCTTGTAGTTGCTCAACATGGGCCAATCCACGCTTGTTCCGAGCGGAACCCGATGGATCATCTTGCGTAGGACCTTTTTGTGAGCAGCCGAGCCGAGGAGACGGTTTGGTAGGTCCATTGTTCTTAGTAATTAGCGATATCCGATCGGCATCGTGAGGAGTTGATGGAAAGTGGACAGAGGACTCACGATCAACGTCGATGGAGCGTCAAGCCGACTAGTGAAGTGGCATCATCTCGATACATTTTGCATATATCAAGTCACCAGCTGTTAATATTCAATAGCACCAGCGACTCCAACTTCCCCGCATCCTCTTCTTCCTTACTCAACATGTCATCAGGCCAAAAGCCGACAGTCCTCCATATTGGAGACCCGATCAAGTACAATCATGAACTTTACCAGAAACTTGAAGAGAAGTTCACAATCATTCGCCCCTCAGCAGAAGAACGTCAACGTGATCAATTTCTAGAAGCCCTTCGGCAGAAGAAATGGGGTGATTTCCAAGCTGTCATGCGGCCCTTCTGGGTTACAGGGGGCGAAATGGGACGCTGGGATCGAGAGTTGATTCCCCTCTTGCCTAAGTCTGTCAAGGTGTATGCATCAGCTGGAGCTGGGTATGACTGGGCCGATGTCGATGTCATGGCTGAGGCAGGCATCCTATACTGCAACGGCGCTGCTGCGTCTTCTGAGGCTGTTGCGGATATGGCACTCTATCATATCATTTCTGTGTTTAGAAACATGCAATGGTCTAATATGGCAGCCAGAGGAAGCGAGGAAGAGTTTAGAGATGCACACGCTCATACTCAACTCACAGCATTCAACCCCCGTGGTCATACGCTAGGCATGATTGGTTTGGGCAACATTGGATATCAGATCGCTCTCAAGACTCACAGGGCACTGGGTATGCACATTGTATACCACGACCCCTTCCCTAAATCTTCAGAGCAAGAAGCAGCTATTGAGGCGACCCATTATGCAAAGCTTGAAGACATGCTAGCAATCGCCGACTGTGTCGTCATCGCTGCTCCTGGAGCAGGAGGAAAGAAGATCCTGGGACGAGACGAGATATCCAAGATGAAGAAGGGATCACGACTAGTCAACATTGCACGAGGAAGCTTGGTGGATGAGGAGGCTGTGGCAGATGCTATGGATTCGGGGCACTTGTTTGCGGTGGGTCTGGACGTGTTTGAGGATGAGCCAAGGCCAAACCCAAGACTACAAAAGATGCGAAATGCAACTTTAACGTGTCATACCGCCGGAGGTGCGTTGGATACTTCAATTGGATTCGAGAGGTTGTCTATGGAGAATGTGATGGCTGTGCTTGAGGGCAAGCAGCCTATCACCCCAGTTAACAAGCATCTTTTTAAGTAGTATGAGAATAATGAGACAAAAGCTAGTTCGACGTGTAACTACACTTGTGGGTCAAATAACCAAACGAGAGTTCTATCGCCCGACCTCGCTGTGGTCTGTAATGGTTTGTCACGGAGTTGGCCGATCTAATTAACCAAGTGGAAGGTCGCATATGGGTATGTTTTATTCTCATACCTAGTTCTTTCTCATTAGCCTACGAATATTACCTTTCTGACTCCCTAGTTAGAGTGTAGTCCATCGATTGCCAGATCACCATCGTGAACGTCCCCCAATTCAGTCCTTCTTCTCCATCCAGGGCAGACAAGCCTCGTAGATCTCCTTGAAGCCAGGATACTCTATACACCGTTGAAAGATCCCCTCATCGATCGTCCTACCTGACTGAAGAGAAGCCGCAATGAGGAAATCGGTATAGCTCGGTCGCGCACCCAGTATGAACGGCCCATCGTCTTTGTTGGTCTGCATCAACTCACCAACGCCACGCATCTTGTCCTTTACTTCTTCCCAAGCCTTTTCTTCCTTGTCTCCTTCCAACAAACCCTCCAGTTTGTGTCCAAGATGAGCCTCAGATTTGTTACGAAAATATTCTTGCGATCGGGGTGAAAGTATGTGAAGTTCACGTGGTGTAACTGATATTCGAAATGCTGGGCCCATTGCGCTGCGAGCCTTGGTTTCGATTTCGCGACCAAGCTCAGAAGTTAGGCTCAGCGACGGCTCCGGATAGGTCTGCTCTAAAAATTCCGCGATTGCCGGCGAGTCCATGATGTAAGTGTTGGTAGGCACATGCTTGATCGCCGGAACCGTATACTTGGCATGGGATCCCGAGCTAGGATCATGGGGTGCTAGACCGCTGGGGAACTAATTTAGCGGGCGAGCGGACTCATTGAGGAGGTGGAGACGACTCACAGGCCTTTCAGGGTAGGCTCGATGTCAGGAAGCTCGAGGAAAACAGTCTTGTAGGAAATGCCCTTGTAATTGAGCATCAGGCGGGTTTTCCATGCGACAGGAGAGAAGCACACATTCTTGGTACATGCCAAGTCATACAAAATGATATCTGGCTGAGTTTGATCAGACATATTGTCTTGGTAAATGTAAAATCACTAGTGGGAAGCGTGGAAATGGCGGCATCACTCAAGTGACATTTGAAAGAAATCGTCGAAAGTTATCGAGTCCAAAAAGGTTGGACTAGGTATTTGTTCCAAGAATTGTTTAGGCAGAATAGCTGCGTAAGAAATAAGCAGCTGCCTAAAGTTATGTCAACAGGTTGCTACAATAAAAAATGATCACTCCACGACGACAACCATTTTGCAAATGTGTTCACTATGAACCTATAAAGCTATCTAAATTCAAGACTACAGGTTAACCAGTTGCTGTCTGTGCTTTTCTGCCGCGATTGCATCATCGTCCATTGATTGCTTAGCGAAATTAGCGACGATGAGTAAGCATCATCTGAACCCGAACCTGTGAAGCGGTCAGGCTCCTGATCGGACAGACCTCAAGCCTGTGACAGTTCAATAATAGAATCACAATCACACGTGTGTTTAAAACAGCCGCACTTTATCTTATCAATCTAATCAAGACTTTTACTGTGCCATCGACTTGCCGAGGCTCCTCAAATAGCGTCGTCGTCATGGTCCACTTTTCATCAACAGCCGAGGTATCGAAGTCTTAGCCTCATAGAAATCCGATGTCGGTCTAGCCGCTTCATGCCCCATAAAGCCCCTTAGCAGGCATCATCAATTATCGATAACCTTCTTTCTCCCTTTCATCATCACCAAGTCCGGGGAAAACACTTCACAATCCACATAATGCCTCCACCAAATCCTGACTGGGTCAAGGCCCTCAAGCCCTCGGGCCCACAAGGGTCAGAGCTCATCGCTCAAGAGAGAGCGCAATCAGATATCAACGTGGATCAGCTCGCCAACTTCCTGTTCACCAAGGAGGTCCTTGAGAGAAATAACAAGATTCTCAAGATTCTCCAGTCCGACCCTGTCTTTGACAAGTCGCAAAACTACTTCCGCGGAAGAACAGAGAGACTTGAAGCTGCTCTGGCCAGAGGCAAGGCGCTGAAGCGGTTATCCACTAAGCATCAATGGACTGAAGAGGAGCACCACGCCGCCAATGAGCTCATCAGTGAGCCAACTCCCTACGGTCTGCATGCGACCATGTTCTTGAAGACATTGGAAGAGCAGGGTACTCCGACGCAGCACAAGCTCTTCCTTGAGAAGGCACGCAAGTATGAGATCATCGGCTGCTATGCCCAGACAGAATTGGGCCATGGCTCCAACGTCCGAGGTCTTGAGACAACAGCCACCTGGAACCCTGAAGACAAGACTTTCACACTACACTCCCCTCATCTCACAGCATCAAAGTGGTGGATTGGATCTCTTGGCAAGGCTGCCAACCACGCTGTTGTCGTTGCTCAGCTCATCCTCAACGGCAAATCCTATGGCCCACATCCTTTTGTTGTTCCCATCCGAGATATGAAGACCCACGAGCCCCTTGAGAACGTTCACGTTGGAGATATCGGTCCCAAGTTCGGCTACAACACCATGGATAACGGTTTTCTCCTCTTCAACCACGTCAAGATTCCCCACGCGAACATGCTCAACCGCTTCTCGGGCGTGGACCCTGATACCGGAAAGTACATCCGACCTTCCAACCCAGCTCTTGTTTACGGTACCTTGACATTTGTTCGATCCTCAATTGTCTTCCAGTCAGGTTCCGTGCTTGCACGTGGTGTAACCATCGCCACCCGTTACTGTTCAGTCCGACGTCAGTTCCAAGATCGTGACGCTGCTTCTGGAGAGGTTGGTGAGAACCAAGTCATCAACTACACAATGGTTCAGCATCGTCTACTGCCATTGCTAGCGTCTTCTTATGCGCTCTTCTTCACTGGTCGCGCGATGATCAATCTCTACAAGGCGAACCAGAAGCGTATGGCTCAAGGTCAAGATGCGCGGGATGCCAACACCACCAAGCGTGGCCCCGGCCCCGAGGAGCTTAACCCCGGCAGTGATCTTCTGGCTGATCTTCATGCCATCTCATGCTCTCTTAAGGCCTTTGCATCTACCACTGCTGCCGAAGGTCTGGAAGTCTGCCGTCGCGCCTGCGGTGGTCACGGTTACTCTGCCTTCTCCGGCATTGGTAGCTGGTACGCCGACTATCTGCCCACTGTTACATGGGAGGGTGACAACTATATGCTTACCCAGCAAGTCGCCCGGTACCTGCTCAAGTCTGCCCGTGCTGTTCTTGCAGGCAAGGCCGCCGACAACAGCATTTCCCGAATCTTTAAGGAGTTCATCCGAAGACAAGATATCGGTGCGGCTTTCGACGTTCTTGATAGCGACCAGGATCTCGTTGATGCTTTCGCTTGGCGAGTCTCCTTCCTGACCTTTGAGGCTCTCAAGCACCGAGATGAGGAGAAGCAGTCCTGGAACAGTCTTCTGATTGACTTTTGGCGACTTTCCACTGCCTATGCTCAGTACCAGGTGGTCAAGAACTTCCACGAGGCTCTCAACGACGAGGAAACAAGGTCGTCCCTCGACCCCAACACCCTCACCGTTCTGCACAAGCTCTTCGAATTGTTCGCTCTGCATCACTTGACAGACCAAGCTTCCGAGTTCTTCACCAGCGCTGCTACCACCGTGCGTCAAATCCAGCTTGCTCGCACCAAGCGAACTCTGTCGCTACTGGAAGACATCCGTCCTCACGCCGTTAGACTTGTCGATGCATGGTCCTTCCCTGACTGGCAGCTTGACAGCTCACTCGGTCGCTATGATGGCAAGGTTTATGAAGATTTGTTCCACCGGGCTTCAGAGATCAACCCGATCAACGATATCGTGTTTGACCCATACCCGCAGTCAGATGTGCTCTTTAGAAAGACTGGCAAGGATCTCAAGGCCAAGCTGTAATCACTCTTATTCTTGTATGTTACTCTAGATTTCTTCCATTCTTGTATTGCGCATTCTCCATAGATGGGATCTATTCTGCAGCTGTCAAAAGCCTATAAATAAATATTAAGCCTTGTTGTTCGGCAAATGCACTCAGCTCAGTATTATCTTGATAGGTCGGACGACGATCATGCCGATCAGTGCCTGTCAGCCACTAGATCTCGAATCCTTACAAGGCAGAACAGGTGCAAGCGCTTACTCTTAAGGCACATAGCGTGATTGTCACTACTGTATTTGTGCCGTGCTGACGTATCCTCGAGGCGCAAGTCTCTTGATCTTGGCTTATCCACCGCAGTTGCGATTTCTTGGGTATGAGATCGACATCCAGAGTGAGGCTATGGAGGACAAACCAAGAGATTATGCAATTGATAGCAGCACTACAGGCAGGTTTTACAATTTTTTTTTCATCTGATATCAGACGAAAGGGTTACTTGCGAAAAAAGATAATTCTTCTGTTGTTTATCCTAGGTATTTCGACTCAGTGATCCACATCAGTTGATCCGGTGCTCCCGGCCTACTGTACCAAATGTCGTCGCAAATCCTTCCTCTACTAGCTGCGTCGACGATCACATAGCTTGACGTATATAAAACCCTGCCACTGCCCCTCTCCACCCAGACGGTTTCTAGTGTCGGTAGTTGATATGCTATCACAAATAAACCTGGTTCAAAATAAACCGCCATGACTCTCACTCAGAATGAAGCCGATGAAAGTGGCAAATGCGACCGCCCGTCAAAAAAGACGAGAGTGCGGCGTCACTTCCGATTTAACTGGTTGAAGTATATTTTAGGCATCTTCATTCTACTGTCAGTACTTTTCCTGAATTATCTAGATCATGCGCTGACAATATGGCATTCAGTTCTATCGGCGAATTTGCATACATTTATTATCGTGATATGGGATTGACCCGCATTCCCAACGACCCATATGATCTCTGGTTTGGCAAAGACATCAACCGCGAGAGCCCTGAAATCTGGGACGATAAACGCCAGGCATTTCTTCGTAAAGCCCTTCCTGTACCAGTCCACTCGCACAATGACTACGAGCGCCGAATTCCTCTTTTCGAAGCCCTTGGCTCAGGCTGCATCAGTGTCGAGGCTGATATCCATCTGCGTGATTCCAATCTTCTCGTTGGACACTCGGGAAAAGGCCTCAGCGACGATAAGAGCCTCCAATCATTGTATCTGGAACCGCTACAACGCATGGTGAAGGAACAGAATGACGAAGACACTGACGGATCTTGGCGCGGCCTATTTGACCGTGCCCCGGACCAGACGCTGATCCTTCTTGTTGACCTCAAAACCTCGGGGCCAGAGACGTTCACCGAGCTAGACGCCCAACTACAGCCATTGCGAGATCTCGATTTCCTAACTTATTGGAATGGTACAGACAGAGTCTCACGACCTCTCACGATCGTAGCGAGCGGAAATTCTCCATTCGATTCTGTTCTCGCGATGAATACAACGCACAGGGACATCTTCTGGGACGCCAAGCTGGAGAGATTGATGTCTATCGAAGACGATTTCGAGACAGAACCACCTACGTACAAGTACAACCCCTCAAACTCGTATTTCGCATCGACAAAATTCCAGAACGCTCGCTTATTCAAGTCTGAGAATTATCCCGAGAGCGTTTTGGAGACCCCCCACGGCAAGGATATGGCGTCGTCACAGATCGAACAAGCTAAATCGCGTGGTCTACTGACCCGATATTGGGGTACACCTTCGGAGCCTCCTAATCTTAGAGATATTGCCTGGAGAGTTTTGATCGACAATAAGGTTGGGGTTTTGAATATGGATGATTTGGGTACTGTAAGGGCAAGGGCAAAGGGCTGGGGTGAGTTGAGCCATGACTCTCTTTGAAGTCTAGTGGAGGTAGTGCGCAGCAGACGCCGGAACAATAAATACCGTTATGATTCTTGAATCATCGTCGCGCGTGGACTCAGAGCCATCTAAGTGGTGTGTAAGCGGATGAAAGGTAGCGCAAGATGATATATTGAGGTTGACAGTGCATGACTGATCGGCATTGAGTTCTGTGGATGGCCGATATAGGCAAGCCATCTGGCGCAGTGTTCGTTTAATCTTCGGCCTCATGTTTTATTATACTCGCGACTTCTCACATCTACATCTATTATACCTTCGCATCCCAATGTCAGCCAAATCACTCGATCCTTGAGCTCACAAGGGTCTCCCGATACCACACCTACCTGCAAATTTACCGCTGAAGAAGCTAAGCAGGACTACTAGAAAGAGTTGACACTACTTTCCTAGTAGAATTTAGCTTATCATGCCCAGAGAAATAGCCCGGTCGACTACCCCGAAGGGACATGGAGAATGTCGCTGTGTAGAACACTGTCACTCTGAGAACCTGAGGTCAACTGTCGGAAGAAGCTCTCTCTCTCAAGCTGATAGACTACTGAGGGTTTAGAGACGCAAGTGATTGTTGAAGCGGGAGAGAGAAAAGGAGAGCCAGAAAAAGCTCTAGAAAGCTCCTCCTATAGATCAAAACGCGATTTTCCCCGCTCGTTTGTTACTGAGTAGGATTCTAGTATAATGAAATCAATTTGATGATATTATAAAACCAAGTTCATGACACAAATGCTTGTGCTCAAAACATGAACTGTTGCATGCTTCTCGCGCTTAATTTCGGAGGCTAATGGTATATCCAAAGCTCAACATCGATCGACCGCCGCTGATGGCGACAGCTTACATCCTCAGAACATCCATTTTGTGTACGAATTTGGGCATATGCCAAACCCGTAATCCTTATCATGAAGGTGATGCACCTGGCGAGTTAGTGAACAAATCAATGAGGGCGAGAGGCCACTGTACCAGAATGCGTAGGATCAGATCTCTGTTCAATTGTGTGTTGCTTGTGCGTGGTATGGCGAAGCGGCAATGGATCTGAATTTACGCGGCCGCTGTACTGATCCCGTTGCAACGGCCAAGTAACAGCTGGAATCACTTGTGGTCGAAAGTGCACAGAGGGCGGCCTTTGTAGAGCGATCTCGATATCGTCATATTCTGAGAACTTTGAGCTTGGTGCTATTGAAGCATGTGGTAAACCGTGTAAACAAACCTCTTGCATTCGCATCATGTGACGAAGAGCGGAATGGACCTGATAGACGTAGTAGGATAATCATAGCCGGGGGCGCCGCGAGAAAGATGCCCACGATGGAAATGAGAGCTTCAGTTGAGATGCCCATTGAGATTTGGTATTGAATTCCCTCTTTAGGGGGACCGAAGGAGATTCAAGCGTCCTATATAGTCTATTTGGGTGATGGGGCATTTTGGCGTTTCGGGTGAGTGTAATGAGGCTCAGCCAAATAGCCATCCTATTAGTAGCAACGGGCATTCTGGTCGGCTTGGCATTTGCCCACCGCTGGCGGGAAAGGGCATTGTGGTCAGTCGAATTGCGATTCGTCAGATTTACCCACAAAGGGCATTTTGGTTGTGTGATGAGACAGAAATTTGGTTGAGCGTATGTACCATGCCGTCATCCAATTTTGGGCTGGTGCGTCTGCCCGTTGACGCATTTTAGTGAAAGGGCATTTTGGTCACTGCCCAATCAAACGAAGGGGCATTTTGGTCCCTGCCAATGAGAATGCTCTCTTCGCGCCTTGATGACAGATACGTTCCTTTGGTCCTACGTCCTAAGTGTACGTGCGTTACTCTCAGCGCGCCACCAGAACCGTCAACGAGGCTCTCGGTGTCGGTTTCGGTGACGCCCCAGAAAGCATTTAAGGATAGGATACACCCCGCTCTCCTTATCCAACTTATCAACGAAACCTTTTACCTTCCCTTCGCGACCTCCTAGAAAATTCTTCGCTATCACTTGGACTTGAATCAGAATGCCTGCTATTCCTCGAAAATCTCCTGAAGAATGGGAGTCAGTCAAAAATCTCATTCGTGAGTACTTCATTGTTCAGAATGAAACTCTCAACAAGACGATGGTCTACATGGAGAGACAACACAGCTTTACTGCTACGTAAGTACATTGCCTTGTACCGCGAAATGATACTAATTCAACTCATCAATCAAGACAGAAAGAGTACAGACGCCGACTTGAACAATGGGGCATGCGCAAGAACCTCCCAAAAGATGCCTGGCAAGATATCGATGGGACGAAAGCAGATGGTAAAAGAACAATCAGAGGCATTGCTGTGTCTTCCAAGAGACTCAAAAGATCAGTTACCAGATACGGGTCTGGGAATAATCGTGCCTTTGAATCAGGTGAGTCCTGGCGCTACCAGAGCCACTTTACCAACGACCCTTTCAATGATCAATGGATCGATTTAACCATTCTTCTAGCATATGTAGAAAAAGATTCTTGTGATATCCCTTGGTTCTACTTTGAAGAAAGGAATCTCAACTACTGTAGGGCCTTTGAATTTCTAGAAAGTGATTGTTGCCGAGCTAACGCTGAATATCGACTTAGTGCGCTCCAAGATGGAAAGTGTTATCCCTCAGCTGCCCTGGATAAACCCACCCGGAACGCCGGTGCATCTTTTCTCACCCGCTGAGCTCTCTATATCATCGGCCAAAGATCTTCTCCAATCATTCTTTCGCGACAGGATCAATTTCGGAACATGCGATGCGAGTGCTCAAGTTGTAGAGCATCTCAAGATTTACATGCCTCGGAAATTGGGCACTGATAGCGAACTCATCTCAGTGGAACCTTTCGTCCTTCTCACTCAGAGTTGCATTTATCTTGTCTCCAATGCCTTACTTGACGATCGGAGGATGAATCGCTTCTTACACTGGGTATGTGAGATTGGGGCAGTCCTACGCCTGAACATGTTCATCGACAAACTCATCAACAAATTACAAGAGAACCCCAATGCGACCATCGAAATCTTTCTATTCCAGCTCCTTAGAAGTGCGATTAGTCTCGAATTAGAGGCTTTGGTTCATGCACTACTCAAGAAGGGTGTCAGCCCCAATCAAAGCTACAATAAATCCGCCGTGGACCACTGCTACAGTGATTCCCCTATTTGCAGCCATGAAACACCTCTTCAAATTGCCGTTTTAAGAGGCAATACTCGTATCTGTCGGACCCTCCTCAATTACAAGGCCGACGTCCATGCGACAGGGTTGCGGCGAAAAATGCCCCCTTTGTTCATTGCAGCTTCAGTCAACCACGGGAATCTCGAAATTGCGAACATCTTGGTAAAATCAGGATCGGATGTCAACTGCTGGTCTGATTTAGATGTTAGAGTGTCTACAGAGTTTAGGCCTGAGCATATATTTTATCGTCATTCCCGCCGTTCAGTGTTAATGCAAGCTGTAGATCGCCAGAACCTCGGGATCACACAGTTACTCTTGGAGTACGGGGCCAACATAAACGAGGTGTCAAATCAGCTGGGCAGTGCTCTTCAGGTTGCGATCGGAAAGGGTGATGTCAGACTGGTAGAACTTTTTGTGAAAAAAGGCGCACATCTCGACCCAGTGGAAGCTATTGAAGATTTTGTGGTTACCTACCTCGCTGATATTTGTAGAACGCGCGATCGGAGTTTAGGGCAGTTGCGTGGCTTGTTCGGGAACCAGATCAAAGCTGAGGTGCTTTTGGTGCCACTTCAAATTGCTGCATATCGGGATGATCTCGATATGGTCAAGTTACTCCTAAGTATCGGTGTTCAGGCCAACCATCAACGCCCCGAATGGGATAGAATATGGAACCGAGTCTTAGGATCTGACCCAATACCAAGTGTTCCTGAGTTCACCTATGGCTACAATCACTCTTTTGAAACTTGGCTGCGAGCATCAGAGTCGGCTTTGCATGCTGCAGTGAAGAATGGGAACGTCGAAATGACAAAATGTTTGCTCGAGGCTGGCGCTGTCGTCGACGATACGGACGCTTATGGAGCCACAGCATTACAGGTTTCCTGCGGTCTGAGGAAATTCCAAATGGTAACGGAAGAAGACAATACCAACAGCGATGACGAAGAGGACTTTGGAGTAGAGACTCAAGATTTCCGACAAGGTACTGCCACAATTTCGACGTCGGATTCCAGCATAGCTCTAGCCGAGTTACTCTTAGACTGGGAGGCGAACATCAACTTTCCAGCTGGGACATCCCGAGGGCGAACAGCACTTCAGTCTGCAGCACAGTCAGCTAACGAAGACTTGGTAACATTTCTTCTTTCTCGCGATGCCGACGTCAACGCTCCTGCTGGTCCTGATGACGGATTGACCGCTGTAGAAGCCGCAGCGTTGACAGGCAAATCCGCGCTAGTAGCAAAACTTGTTGCAGCTGGTGCGATACCAAGTCCAACAATCGACAGTATTACGTTGCATGTCGCGGCACGCAAAGGATTTGAACACGATGTCGATGATTTGCTCAGAAGAAACGTCGATGCCCGCACCACACTTACGGACCGAAGCGACCGGGAGTTGAAGGGGTCGGTTCTGCGAGCTGCAATTAGGGGTCGTCGTCCCCGCATTATTCGAACGCTCCTAGACCACGGAGTAGATCTGAATGACATCATTGAAAAGGAAACTGCACTCTGCACCGCCGTCCGAGCAGGAAATCCAAACACCTTGAGAATGCTCTTGAGAAAAGGGGCGAACCCAAATTTCCAAGGGGTCCGAGTTACACCGCTCGCCTTAGCAGCCTCTGCGGCTTCACTGACCATGGTTGAGATTCTCCTCGATGCTGGTGCTGATGTCAATCAACTTTCGCATTGGCATCAATTTGGGCAAGAGCTTTCTGCAAAGGTCCTTGGCTGTGTATTGTTGCATTGGGCCGAAAGGCGCTTTTTGTTCGCAAGTAGTAGTAGTACCATTGTCTCGCTTCTTCTCGAACATGGCGCTGACCTTGATGAGGCCGATTCCCAGCTTGAGTATCTAATCAAGATCGTTGCAAAGGTGCAGGACGGTGATCTCAAGACTATCCTACTAGAAAAAGGTGTCGACGTTGATGCTCATCTCTGTAATCCTGGACTTAAATGGGCGTTAAGTGATTGGAATTTTATACGCTCACGACATGCTGCCTTGGCTGCCAAGAGCAAATGCTTCGACTGGGCGGAAGAATTATTGAAGGAGAGTCCAAACATCAACTCGATGTGCAAGTCTGGATCGGCATTGGCTTGGGCATGCAGATACGGGCAATTTAAGCTTGCCCAGTGGCTTCTTGTCAAAGGGACAGATGTATTCAGCTTTCTGCCTGATTGTCAAGAGTTTCTGGGTTGTGCTTCACTACTCCAGGTCGCTACGAGACAGGGGGATTTCAACATTGTCAGGCTGCTTCTCGATCATGGAGCGAATGACAGAGGGAAAGGGGGGCGTTGTGGTACCGCTCTTCAGATGGCTGCTGAAAAAGGACTTCTGGATATTACTTTTCTCTTGCTACAGAACGACGATGAGCCTCGTACGCTTCAGTCGCGATGTATAGACGCAGCAGAACGGGCCGCGAGGGGCGGACACCGAATTCTTGCGCAGAAGCTGCGAGAGCATGTATCATAGCCCAGAAAAGACTTGATGGAGCTTTCCGTGGTCTTGTGTGGTCCCATAGAAGAACGCGAGGGGCCATCTAATCTTGCAACTTTGTCCATCAGGTCTTAAATCCATCTCGAAAAAAAGAGCAGTCCTCTATGTCACCCATAGATCTCGACTGGGCGAACGGACAACCAGTATGCATAGGTTATAATAATTTAGAGATCTGGAATAATTGCCAAAAATCTGAATCGGACGCAATCCTCTTTCTGACCCTGCGTTAGGTCGTCTTCAAATGTGAGACTAGATTGTTCAGGATTAAGAGATGACGATGTAACATACAGTGAGCGACAGGCGGAATTTTTTATATCTCGTAACGAAAAAGTTCCTGATGTTTTTTGCTTTAATCCTGTACTTACTGTGATCTGTCCACAGCATTGAGAAAGCTCTTCGACTGATCCTGGCCAGAGGATATACGCAGCCGCCAATGGCATGGATGACGCATATTAACTTCCAGAAGGGTTAGTCGCTAAAACACGACGAAATATAGGTGATGCGCGCTAGGCTCTAGGTTCTCCCAATTCCAAATCCGGCCACGTCATCAAGATCCCGCTGTAGATCTTCAGCCTCCCGTTACGGCGGGCGAAAAATGTTCTGTAATATAGTGCTGACACTACACCATGATTGGGCGGTTCGTAATTGCATGAATATGTAACTGCAATCTCACGCTATACCGCGTTCGTTAATCTAAGATGGCCAGGAATCTAAGTTGTGATCAGAGGCGGATTAAGTATAAGTATGCGAACAGGAACTCCTACGCAATTCTCAGACACTAAACCAAGCCATTACCATCAATCTTTAGAAACCCCAAGCTCAATCACCATGAAATGCAACAAACTCCTCCACATCACTGTGGCTATGCTTTTCACTGAGATAACAACCACTCTTGGCGCTTGCGCACGACCCAAAGCCGTCGTGTACCGCGGCCCGGCATCTTGTGAAGGCTGCCCAGAATCCGTGGCCGACTTACTCAGGTCTTCGCCGTCACACTTCAAGGTTGTGTTTGCTGGGCCCCACGAGGATGTTGACGTAACGGAAGAAACCCTTAAAGATGCGACGGTGTACGCTCACGGCGGAGGTGACGACCAGGAAACAGCCTATCGCCAGACAAAGAAATACCAACCTGCCATTCAGAACTTCGTCAAATCTGGAGGTCATTACATTGGCATCTGCCTGGGTGCATATCTTGCCGGACATGTGGACGGGTATGGATTCCTCCCGAGAGGAGCAGAAACCGACCAAGAGATCACACAACATGGGGCGCAGGTCAAAAATGAAGATGATACCATCATCCAAGTTGATTGGACATTCAAATCGGGTCGATCGGAAAAGAAGCGATGGGCGTACTTCCAGGACGGTGTTGTCATCAAAGGCCTCAACGCCAAAAGCCCTGGCCGTGTCATTGGACGTTACTCTAAGAATGGTGACGTGGCTGCCTATATCACACCCTATGGCAAGGGCTCGGTTGGTCTTATTGGAATTCATCCTGAAGCTGATGAGGAGTGGTGTAAGTTCCCAAGCCTGTTTATCCGCAAGTATACAATTTGCTTACCATATTTGAAATCCAGACGAAGATTCAGACATCTCAAATCCCGAAGGAGTCAAGTTCGACATCGGTTATGATTTTATTGAAGCAACATTGAACGGTGGGAGATAGAGAAATCGATATGGATGGCATATTCTTCAGCACATTGGCCCTAGGGAAAAGGTAGCAAAGAAACTATGAATATCATCAACCCTGAGCCAACCCAAGTGAGAATCCCAAACATGTAATAAAGGATTAATCTTTTCCACACTATCCCTGTTGTGGACCTCAACCACAACGAGATACTGGCCCAGAATCCGCGTCCACTTCTATAAACAGGGGTCTGGTATGAACAAGAGACTGCAAGAGCAGCCCGCACTGAGATCACTGTACGTAGAAGCCATTCCAGGATGGCGACAGCCCAATGTGAGGCCAGCACGTACACCCAATGCGTCCAGTCCGTTGCTACAGCGTTTGAGTTGGTACCAGAACTTGGCACGTTGGTCAGTCGTAATATACGGGTCATTAGTGAAGATAAGAATATTCCAAATGCCTCGCATGCTAACAAGGTAGCGGTGTACCGCGACCAGTGTATCAGTTTGACTTGGCGAAGGGATCTCATCGAAGACTGATTATCCGGGATAATCGACCATGTCCATAAGAGTTTTAACGGAGCGCAGACAATGATCGTAATGATCCGTATGGCATACGGCTCTACATGTGCTTGCAAGCAAACATTGATGGAAAATTCCAGTAATGTTTGAGATGCCCATATACAGAATGCTCTGCGTGGCAACAAAAAGGCAGCGATATAGCGTTGTGGTGCTAGAGAGTGCAGGATAGGTGTCCTTCCATAGCCAATTGGTCTGGCAAGCCTTGCATGATGCTCAATAGCAATGGCTGGGAGAAGATAGAAATAAGGGTAAGAGAACTGTTGCTAAATATTAGATCATCTTTCCTCGTCAAGTGCTTGAACATACCGTAGAAAAAGTGGCCTCAGTAAAATATTGCCAGGTTCCCACTGGAGGGACTGTATTGAACGTCATTGTATCCATTGCAGTGGCTGCTAAGTATTGTCTTCGCAAGCTTTCGTTTAGGTAAGTCTTGCTAGTGTGTTAGAGGGACGAGGGATGATGGAGATTGCTGTTAGTCTATTCCTAGGTTGGTAGAACACTCTGACGGCTAATCGGATGAGAAATCTGGTGATAGGGCTGCAGAAGCTTGGGCCCCTTCTAGCTCCAGGCAAGTTGCCCCGTATCTTTGCCATCCTATGATTGGTCCATTCGTAACCATCATCGCTAGGGTCCTTTCTCAGGGCACATTGGCATTCTTTCACACCGTCTCGAGTCCCAAGATTCAACTAGTTCAAGAGGAATCAACAGTATTCGATCATTTGCATGAAATGGTACGATAATTGAATTAGTGCTGAAGTTGAAGGTATCACTTTTCGCAAATGAGAAACAGGCGGGACCGAGCCCGGTGTCCAGGGATGTACCCGATTCTGGGCCCAGCACGGCTTACCTACGGTAAGCACCCCAGGCAGCTATTCTCCACCTAAAACAACAGGCCACCAGCCTTCTTGTTCCCGGGACAATGACCATGGTATAAATCTCCCATTAATCCCAGCCTCTGGCAGTAGTCAGCAAGTTCACCAGTTCCCTATCACGAAAAGTTAAAATTACGCAACCATGTCCACAAGTCAGGATCCACCCGCAGCACCATCTAAAACTATCCAAGAGTTTCTGCAAAGACATCCAGAAGTCCAGGTTGGGCCCGAAGCCAAACAAAAACTCGAAGAGATCCACGACACAGGCGATACGTCATGCCTCGTGGTAAAACTGTTCGGAAACACCATTCTCCATCAAGACTACGACGGTGAAACGAATCAACGCGTTTTCGCGCTAGCAGTTGTCGACGATCCTGAGACCTTGAAGCGATTTGTGGAGGCTAATGGGGAAGAGGACGAAGCATGTCAATGCAAGGTCGCCAAAGAAGAAGGGGCGGAACACTTTTTGCATGAGGCTATGGTGGAAACGAAGGGACCCGATTGTAAAGTTCATACAGGGGAGGATGCCCCGAACCCGGACTGTTCAGCCTGCTGGCCTTTTTGGTGTGGAAGTAATTGTCGGCGATAGTTAAAGACCTCGATCCAGGTACTAATTGTCCGCTTTATTTGGAAACCGCCCAGAGACTCTGTAATTTGCGGCGGTAAGCGTCATTCTTCCCGATGGCTAGTCAATCTCTCGTTGGTTACTTCGTACAGTGTGAACCAATCGCTTTGCATGCTAACATGCTTTTATGTCATCGCTTACGCGCCACCGACCATGTCTATGCATCCAACATTAAGAAAACGCAGATAAGGCTTCCAACACCCGAGATCTTAAACATCCATTCTAAGCCCACCGGAACGCACCGAAAAATACAATGGAAGCCTTGAAAGATACTACTTTCACCACGTTCGACGATCCTTTGTCGCTCAAAACTGCCGTCTCACGGGCCCTGTCTGACTCGACTTCCAATATTCCTACACACATCTGCGTTCGTATCCTGGCTCCTCTAGCAGGGGAAGTTCTGACGGAGACCGAACTCAATGGAGGTGTCGACAAGCCCGAGTGTCCAAATTTGGCGTGCCTGGTGGAGGAATGGCGGGATGCATTCCGGCAGATACCCTCAGGACACTCCTGTGCTTTTATTCAGTACGATATGACTGCCCCTCGAGATATGGAACTGAGGCATATGGGTCGCCTGATCCAGGCCACTAGCACAGCTATTCACCTGAAAGCTGGTTCAAGAGGGGTGGATTTCTCAGTTACGGGATGCACGGAAAAACATAGAAGATACTTAGAAAGCGGTCTTCCCCAACAGGAGGGGATGAGGGATTGAGTGTGTGGCAAGGTTCCTCTATACTGAAAAGGGAGTCAAATATCAAGAGAGAAATTGTACAATGCACAATAAATCCTCAAGAAACTGTATATATTGGCCGGTCGAGGATGGTGCACCGAATGAAAGAACTTGATTGTTATCATACCTACCGAGAGTTAACGCACCCTTCCTCCCCATCAATGCTGTATGTTTGACAACGGACATGAGGTAGTCGCAAGGAATTGACACTCAAGATTCGATGTTCAATCATGGTCTGTTTCATTTCATTGGTAGCTATGGATGTTGTAGAATGCCTTTTAGTTGATCAAAGCAAAGGAGCCTGCAGATCGGCCATTATTTCCTTTCGCAACAAATGTAACCATAAACTGATCCCTTGGTACCTTTGCCAAAGGTGGGTACTTATCGTGAATCTTAGGCCTGGTGAGACGAGCCGTCCAGATCCAGTTATCTCCCTCCCAACTCACAGGAGAGTTTATCTCTCCGTTGGCGAAGACATCCAAATTGATTGAGGCTCCAGAAGAGCTTGGGAGTTGGCACGTTCCCGCCACCTTGACAACACGGACATCTGAGTCAAGGCCATCCTCATTGGCAGCAGTTATTGAAGCTATTTTCAAAACCGGTACAGCCATATCCGGAGGTGGAGAATTGGCGTTGGAAAGTGCAATATTGTCGGAGGGCAGTAACGGCGTCAAAGGTGGACTCTCGCGACGTCTCGACGCTGCCTCATAGGCAAAGGCGTAGCTCAAAAGGGTAGAATC
Source organism: Fusarium lateritium (assembly GCA_014898835.1). Lineage (NCBI taxonomy): Eukaryota > Fungi > Ascomycota > Sordariomycetes > Hypocreales > Nectriaceae > Fusarium > Fusarium lateritium. The sequence continues at coordinate 117,549 of JAAVTZ010000278.1, forward strand.
CTCATACGCCCTGCCGCAGAAAGACAAGCCGACAGGCATCTTCTCCTCTTCCAGATTTCCCATGGGCACGGTAATGCAAGGTACTCCGAGATGTTTTAGTGATCGACCACCATTTGCATACTTGACTCCGTCGCGTAATGCATCAACCATCGAGTCGTAGTTCTCGTCCGAATCAGCCAGCGCAATGTCTCCGTTGGTCGGAAAGACGACAACATCATACTTGTTTTGGGTCATCCAATCCTCCAAGTCCCTCTTGCGCATGTCCTCCAGGGCCTGGAGCGCGTCTTTACATCCGGGCAGGTCGACAAGACCACTGCTTCCTCGGCTCTTTACCACAGCAACCATGTCCTCATAGCGGACCTGGTTCTGAGACTCGGTGTGCTGAGACGGATCGTCCATTGGAGCAATGTGGGGATGGATCTTGTCAAGCTCGACAGATGTGAAATCTGGTATAGCTTTGTCACCATTCTCGCGAAGAAAGTTATCCCAACTCAAGGCAATCATATCACACCGCTCGCGCGCCGGCCAATCTTGAGGCATGTCGAGGACATTCATGCCCTGACCAGGGAAGTCTTGTTTGGTGTAGTTCTCAAAGAGCGGGAAATCAGTTTCGATGACAGTGGCACCTAGCCCCTCAAGATCTTTGCGCGCTCTCTCCCAAAGCGCCCGGACGCCTGAGGAGCACGCGTTCTCTGGCTTCGCACCTGAAATCCCGATGAAGCATCGAGGAACAGCGATGCGCTTGTTTCGAAGTGCATTTGGATCAGCAAGCGCAAGATAGTCTGTTGGCCGTATGTCGCTCGCCTTTGGGAGTGAGATATATGGCTGCGAGCGCCAGAAGTCAGAATCTCCAGCAGCATCATCATCCGCGACGATGACATTGAGTACATGAAGCAAATCCTCCATAGTTCTTGTATGAGGAACGACTTGGTCGCAAGTTGGATACAAGGGCCATAGTCCACGAGGAGGAATAACACTGCGGGAAGGGGTATAGGCGACCAGTGCGTTGTTAGAAGCTGGCGAGCGACCTGAAGTAACGGACTCTCCAGCAAAGCCGAAGGCAGCCAAGCCTGCAGTCGTAGACACTCCACAGCCGTAAGAGGAGCCGGAGGCATAAGCAGTACACATATACTTCTGATTATACGGGCTCTCTGAGCGTCCATATAACCCACGCTGGCAGCCGCCGTCTGCCATTGGTGGCATATTAGTTTTGCCCAGCACGACTGCCCCTGCTTTGCGAAGTAGCTCAACGATAGTTGCATCCGAGGATGCTTCAAGGTCCGCAAAGGCAGGAGATGCAGCAGCGACAGTCATGCCTTTAACTTTGTAGCTATCCTTGACCGTAAACGGAATGCCTTCGAGTGGTCGTGGCGGGTTTCCAGAGGCACGGTAATCATCCGATGCTTGTGCTTCGGCGAATACGTCGGGGTTGATTATACAGATTGAATTGAGACGAGGGCCTCGGCAGTCATATTTTCCGATGCGATGTAGGTATAGAGAGACAAGCTCAACGCTTGTGATAACTCGAGTGTCTAGCAGCTGCTTGAGATCGCTAATACTAGCCTCAGGCAGTGACACGGTTGTTTTGTTGATCATGTTGAGTGAATGAAGATGAACAAACAGTAAGGCATGAAAGGTTAAAGTGAAGAGTGTTAGAATTATTGAATAAGAAACGAGAAGAAAAGTGCAGTAAATATAGAAATGAAATTGTGGTCGTGACGGCCTGGATATGACAATAGCGTCACGCTGCCGTCGGTTTACCTCGCTTCGACATGCTTTCCGAGAGTCAATGTATAGGCGCTTCGACATACCCTCCGAAATTGTCCATGCAGCGCTTCGACATTCTGCGTTGAGAAGCAAAGTGCCGCAAAATTCTTTTTCCGAAGGCCTTAACCCCTCCAGGAATTCGGGAAGTTCGTTGCGAACCAAAGTTCCCCTCTGTAACTTCGGAAAGTATCTCTTCTTCTCAATCAATCGATTGGTCTCGCTTCAGCGAGTGATTCCGGCTTTTGAGCTTTGCACTCCGATACCCTGGGGCTAATCAGTTGTGCAAGCGGAGGTGGAGAGCTCCTTGTTCAACTTCAGCGGGCCAATAGTAATGGAACGTGAGAAAGCGGCATGTTGTTGGACATGCAAAATCAGGCACGTCAAATGCGACGGGACGCCTAATGCCTGTTCCCAATGTACCAGCAGACACGTTCAATGTCATGGGTATGGGCCAATGCCATCGTGGATGGACGGCGGTTCAAACGAAGCGCGGGAGAAGCAGCGTATCAAGCTCGCTGTAAAGAAGAACTTCAGAAAGAAAAAAAGGCTACAGACTCATCGATCTAGGAGCCAAGACAAAAGCACAAGTCAAGAACGAAGCCCACAGCCGACTGTTTCAGAAGTCGTCCAGCCACAACACAGCGACATCTCTCAAAGTATGTACTTGGTTATTACTGTAGGAAATCCTTACTCAACCTATTAGCACAGGCCGATTCTGGAACCACTTTATCTTCAACATTGAACCGTCGGTCGTTGCAAAGCCGGATCCTCACAGAACGCTCATTTCCCGAGCCTCTTCAATATGATGAAGCGAGTCTTTTGATGCACTATCTAGATCATGTCTTCCCCTACCAATACCCCTTCTTTGTCAAGGGTAAATGGTCCCGAGGCTGGCTCCTTTGGCTTTTGAGCAAAAATGGCCCGCTCTACCGAGCATCGCTAGGTCTCGCAGCGTTACACCAGCGATCATTGCTAGGTGGCACAGACGGCGATCATCTTGAGCTCGAGTTCCATACTAAAGCGCTCAGACAGCTGCAAGACTTTCTTACATCATTCAGTATCAACGAGCTTCAGCCGGAAGATGAGACGCTTGTCGAGATCATTACTTGCGGTATTGCTCTCATTAGTTTCGAGGTGAATATGGATACGGCCGCCCATTTTCAAGACACTAGTTGTCATACTGAGCTCTAATGGATAATAGGTCCTTCGGGGAAGCACGAGCAACTGGCAACCGCATTTATGCGCCATGGCCACCATCGCGATTACGATACATGATCAGCTTCAGCTTCTGCAGTCACCAGGTCAGGTCTCACCTCCTCTTTTTGAGAGCAAAGCTACCACAGCTATGGCCTTTCACGTCCCGGTTCTACTTTGGATGGATCTACTCGCCTGCGTAGCGACTCAAGAAAAGCCAAAACTTCCATACGATGAGTGGCTAGGACCCAGTTGCACTTTTCAGCTCGCGCATATAATGGGCTGTCGCAATTCGGTCATGAAAGCCATAGGCGACCTGGGTGTCCTGAGTCAGTGGAAAAAGGATTCTCTCGCTATAGATAGCCTTGATCTCGAGGAATTTGAGAAGACGAGACAGCGAATCGAAGATGAACTAGAGGATGCATTGGATACGACGCTCATGGACTCGATAGAGGCTCCACAATATCCGTCCGGATTCTTAAGAAACCAAGAATCTGATGAGATGAGAACAGGCAGGCAGCCCGAAGAAGTCCACGTTACTCGCATATTCGCTGCGGCGGCACTGGCTCAACTGCTTGTCGTGAGCGCTGAAGTTTCGACAAATTCCTCATCGAATCGAACTAGAAGAGCTGTGAGCCGCGCGATCTTGGAGATAAAACTGGCACCTCAAAGTGTCTCTCCTCGACAATTGAGCTGGCCCATCTGCGTTATTGGCTGCATAGCTGACCCGGATCAGCGGCCATTTTTTGAAGATTTGTTGAACAGTGTACTGTCCGAAGGAACAGGGATATTTGGCAATTGTGGAACAGTTCTGGATGTTCTGAGAGCCTGTTGGAGATACAAGACTGAGCGGCCAGACGAGCAGTGGGATTGTGGCCGTACAATGAAAGAAATGGGCATTTGCGCGCTTCTAATATGAAAATGAAAAGAATGGGCATGAATCAAAGACAGTATTTTGCCACCTGAACTTATGAAGTAGATGGTAATAACGTTAGAACTGAGAATTGATTATGGGCCTTGCAGAGCAAGAGTGGACACGAGCCTAAGTCTTCGCATTTCTATTCCATAGCCAGGTTCTACCAAGTCTATCTCATAAATATCTCTTCTTTCTTTCGCTGCACCTCCGCAAGCAATAACCCATATTCCCGGTTATCCTCTCCATTTTCGAACCTCTCTAAATTCATCTCAACATGCGTTGACAGAAATCCATACTTATCATCAGGTTCTCCATACGGCCACACAACAAGACTAGAATTTTCCTTCAACTTCTTGCGCAACTGCTTGACGTTCTCTTCCTCGTCATCAGGCGGCACCCACTCTTCTTCTCCTTCGTGAAAGTCTTCGTCTTCAGTCAATGGCGCTGTCTTGGTCTGCTTGTAACTGACACGGATGGACTTCTGGCGGAGCGTTTTCCAGAGTTGCGCCCATGTTGGTGGTGGGCCTCCGTCTCTGTCTCTACCCCAAGCCTGCGCTACGCAGTTCACGATGTGGATTTCCTCCAAGGCTGGCGGTTTCTTTGCAAGGAAATTGATCAGAATTGATGTCGCTGTCATGTACTCTACGTGCAGCACTCTTAGCGCTGGCATAATACCCGGAGTTAGGCGGAGCGAGTTGTAGTCGAGGAAGCCATCCTCGTTGCCGACAATCTTCAAGTATTCCACAGCCTTTGCATGTCGCAGCATAGTGGCTGAAAGCTCATTGAAGAAAGAATTGAAGCCAGGCAGTGTGTTAACTTGCCATCCTGCTCCATTATCGCCGCCGTAAGGGTAGAGTGTTAGGTTTCGCAGTCGGCCCAGAAACTCTTCCCACTCAGTTGTCTGCCAGCTCGAGGCCTTTCTGGGCAGAAAGTTGAAGATCCGCAAGTCCTCAACTTGAGACAACGTCGCAATATCCTGATACATGTCTCGTAATGCCGCACGCCACGCATACTTTTCCTCTTTCGTCTTGACCTTTTCCCAGTTCTCGGGTTCGCAACAGAAGTAAATACTATTGTTACCGATATCATTATCGTCCCAGTCTTCATCGACTTCAAAGTCTTCGTCGCCATTGGTATGTAGGCTGAGGATGGCGCAGCGCGGTAGGCCTTTGAACTGGATAAGGTCTTTAACAGCTGTCGCATCGGTTGTTTTGCGGGCCCAGACTGATTCTGGAGGGTTATCCCAGTACCATTTTTCTGGCTCTTCTTCCTCTTCTTCTTCTTCCTCATCTTTATCATCATCTTCTTCTTGACTCTGTTCTCCTTTCTCTTCTTTATCTTCCCCCTCGGTTATGTCCTTTGTGACAGGTGGAGGAAACATATCGGGCAAACACGCCTCCTTTAGTTTGTCATAATCTTTATCCTCTTCGTCTTCCTCTTCGCTAACCTCTGCATTTTCTTCGTCCTCTTCCTCCTGTTCATCTTCGTTCTCACTTCCAACCACATCAACGCTCATTTCTTCCCCTTCACCTTGCGCATCCGCCTCTTCCTCTTCATCCTTCGCCTTATTAGGAAAGAATATCACGTGCAGATGCAAGTTCAGGACATGGTGTCCGAATTTCCTGACGACAGCCTCGCCAACATGATCTTCTGGTAATGGGCAATCGACCTTGAGACCCCTGAAGAGAGTGGGCGCCGTTATAGCTCGAATGGACGAGTTAGTCAGGCTTAAGTTCTTTCGATCATCGTGGGAGAGCTGATTGAAGATTATGGTGGTCAGTTCCGGGGGAAGTTTCTCTAGTGAAGATGCGGTCATAGCTGCAGTCGCTCTAGTGAAGAAGAGGAAGAAGTTGACAGCCGAGGCTTGAAGTACTGATATAACAAATATATTGTTTGCAAACGTTGAAGCTGCTCTTTAAGGGGCATATAGCGCCTTTAGAGAGTGTCAGAGTAAGACGCGATCAGAAAGGCATGCTGTGCGGTGGCTTGGCTATCTAGTGCTTACTGCCGGGTCACTCGGACACTACCCGACCGAGTAAAACGCGCTCTCGTCACGCTACTGCTAAGCCACATTCATGTACAGTTTCCAAAACGTGAATAAATTCATCAATCTGCACAGAGTTGCCTTGTGATGGGGTGAATATCGACTGATCAATCCAGAATCACTCATGCGCATGTATCGTTTCTCTCATGTCATGACGTCGCCATCTCGCAACCAACCCTCTTTTTCTCCACCACCGAGCTCACCTTGCGTAGTATAGGGTAACAGCGTCAGTAAGTAGATTAGCAAGCGGGAATGGAGCCATCTTATTTTTATGCACAGCTAAGTAAGAATTACGTTCTGGTAATCAGCTAAGCGATGTGTTGCTCAGTTAGGAGATATTTATAGCTCTCATTCATCCATTATTATTATTATTATAAGATTTACTAAAAGATTGCAAGTTCCATCTGCCTGACTCGTGCGGCCTTTTCAATGTCAAATGTTGACGTTCCATTTTCCCAAGCTTCATCAAGCAGTTCAAAACAGACACTGATAAGATCAAACGAGTCCTTGGAAAGAAAAGAAGTTTTGACTTCCTCGATTGTTCTCTTCCAATTTGGATGTAGTTTTAGAAGTGGCACTTCAAGGCCTGCGTTGATAACGGGATATGGTAGTCCGTTGTGAACCAATGAGTGCTCATTGCCAGGCTCCTTATAAGCCTTCAGCAGAGCATCTATCGACGCAATGAGACGACAGAGAACCACCTCTGTTTCGGGAGCTGCTTTGAACGTGCCGTTGTCTGGGCCTGGGATTCCTCTCGCGTTTCGCTCCATCCTTTGCCGTCGTCGGACTTCGAGAATGCCCGATAACCTCCAGCAATCCCAATAATGGCATTGGAGGTACTCACCTACTTGCCCTGGCCATGTCCACAAGCGGCTCTCGGTGTATTCCGGGTCATTGTCGGTCATGCCGGCAAAGATGTCGAGTAAAGACCGAGGAAGCCCTGATACAACCTCGATGCCAGGAACTCGGCCATCCTTGTGGCCATCTTGGAGGCGGCGGAGGAGTTTCCAGATTCCAATCGGTGGATTTGTCCGTCCGATTACCATAGATGGGAGGTCCATAACGCCTAGTACCTCTAAGACATGCCGTGTATATAGATCGTCAATAGGAATTTGGCCTGCAGTATTGAGTTTGTTCCTAAGATCGTAGACATCGACTATCAGTTCGAGATACATTGTCCATGGCTGAGTTTGGAGAAGCTATAACTCAGTCGTCAGCTGATCTGGGAGTACAGAAAACAAGAACAGAGGGGATTTAGAAGCTGAGAAGAAAGAAAAGAAATACAAACATACACATAATGAGCAGACGAGCAATCCTGCGCAGATTGTCGCGATATGCATATTCTCATAGCGACTAGAAAGTTCTTGTCGAAAGGTCTGCAGCGCCAAGTCGACATACTCCATAGACTTGACAGATAGGCCGCGATGGCCATCCTCCAGATAGCCCTGTATTGAACTTGCAATCATGACTAACGCTGGACTCTGATGGGCCATCTCCTCGAAAAAGGGCTTCACCCATGAATGCGCATCCGTGGAATACAGCCGATTCAGGCCAGAGCGGAGGACTAACCGAAATTTAGCATGTATAACCTCGGTATATGGGTGGGAGTGAGGAGTAACTACATCTTTGAAAGATCGGATCTTGAGGATCAGGCACACTTGACCATGGTGATCCTGTACTCGAGCCATCGTGACCGGAAGCTGAGTTTGGAGAGTCGAATGGTAGGTCCGGACTATCTTGGCTGCTTAACCCCTGTCTCGTCGCTAGTGACGCGTCTGGAATTGATGCACCAGCAAATCGGCCTCTCGTAGCCACGCCGCCCACCCATCTCAGAGGAATATAGTAGCCTTGGCATTTCATGCCCCTTTGGGTGCAAGCCTGACACTCAGGGCGCACCTGGTCGCATTTCCGTTTCCGAGCTTTACAATTCAAGCACGCTCCGCGTGGTCGGGCCATAGTTAGTCGATATAGATCTGCGGGGAAGGCTAGGTGCACAATCAAGGGTTTTCCGGAACTCAAGGATGACGATGCGAGAGGGACGTTGACTGAGCGGGGCTAGACAGAGTTTATAGACAAAAGGGGGTGATAAAGCCGCTGCGCATTTAACTGCTTCTTTGAGTTTAGTGCAGTGTCATTAATCTTATCGCCACTTGGCTGGGAAACGCGGAGGCAGAATGCGGGGAGATAACCTCGAGCTGTGATTTGTCTGATAAGACAGGGTGACGAGATATGACAGGGATGATTGATAGATGGTCCGAAAGCTAATCGCGTAGGGGGCCAGCGAAATTGCTACTGTGCCGTATCAGGTTTGTCTCGCCCAGCTGCTAAGTTGGGTGGCTGTCTTGACAATCTCCCTCCTTGATAACGGTGAAGCCTGTTCATATCTTGATATCGGCAATTGGCGCGACCCAGAACATCATTATATAGAATGTCCTCCTCTCGTTGATACAAACATCGCCATTGACAGATTTGTTCGCTCATTCAGACTTCTTATCCCAACTGTATTACCCACCGACACTCAAAGTCTCAACATCAACATGGCATCCAACGATGCTTCCGTTGTGGTCCCGGGCATGGTCCGGCTGGTGCTGGGTAAACACATCTCATCTCCATCACTGGCAGTGTGCTGATACCAGTAATTGCAAATAGCAGAACCTGCAACCGACTCTTCAACCTTTGTCTTATCTCCGACGCCCTCTTCTGACCCCAATGAGCCATTGGTGAGAATTGAATTGATCAGTAGCTTTGTCGCGAGACTTACGCGTGGTATAGAATTGGAGCGCCTGGCGCAAATGTCTCAACTTTGGCCTTACTATCGCAGTCACAGTCGCAGCCTTTACCAATCTTTCGATTCAGACAGTCTTTTGGCAGCAAATGACTGTTGATATGAAAGTCTCAATCACCCAATTGACCCACGCTCAGTCAGCACAGCTCGCTGGTCTGGCTTTGGGTTGTCTATTCTTTATTCCTCTGACCATCAAGTATGGTCGTCGCTCAACTTATATCACCTCGACTGCAGCACTAGCCGGGGTGTCGTGGTGGAGTTCACGTATGTCATCAAATGCTGAGTTGATTGTTACATCTATCATTACTGGTCTGGCTGGCGCTATCAACGAGACTGCAGTTCAGATGACGGTTAGTGGAAAGTCAGCACCAATTCGAGGAATCTTCTACTGACACCATCTCTAGATCGCAGATCTCTTTTTCGTTCATCACCGCGGCTCTGCGAATGCTATCTATTTCACTGCTGTGATGGTGGGCGCGTTCCTCACTCCTCTAGCTGCAGGAGTTCAAGCTGCAGACCAGGGCTGGCGCTGGTCTTACTACGCATTGTCAATCGCACTGACGATACTCTTTGTTATCTTCGTGGCAGCATTCGAGGAAACCAAGTACATTCCCATCTCAGTCGGCCAGACAGAAGCCGAGGAAACCTCATCTGAACAACAAAGTCCTAAGGACGATATTGACAAGGTCAAGATGGATGGCGATGTCGCTACAATTGCTACTCAAACTGAGCCAGTCATTCCCATGAACTCTTGGCGCCAACGTCTTCGACTGGTCACCAAGACCTCCGAATCTCTCCCACGACTATTCATGATCCCTCTTCATGTTATCACGCTCCCTCACGTACTCTTCACAGCCTTACAATTCGCCTCCGGAGTCTGCTGGCTTGTTCTGTACATGCAGGTCGTTTCCATTGTATTCGCGGCTCCTCCGTACAGCTTTACTACCGCTGGCATTGGATATATGACTTTGGGCCCGTTTGTTGGTAACATCTTTGGGAGTATCTACGGCGGGCCTTTCTCTGACTGGGCTATTGTTCGGTTGGCAAGACGCAACGGGGGTATCTTCGAGCCGGAAATGCGATTGTACCCTCTTGTGATCCCTACCATCTTTATGGCCGGTGGAATCATCATGTTTGGAGTGACAGCCGACAGGGTAAGCTTAATTCTTAACAAACGCGACATTGCAGTCTGACTGACGCTTGGTAGGGCATGCACTGGATTTATCCCTCTATCGGCGGAGCGTTCTTTGCATTTGGACTTGGCGCCAACGGCGACATCACTTTCACCTTTGTCATTGACACGTATCGCGAGGTATGCTGAGCAAACTCCTTTGTAGACAAGCTGAATTCATTGCTAACGTATATAAAGCTCACTGCGGAGGCTTTCATCGGTGTTGCATTTATTCGAAACGCCATCTCTGTTGCTATTCCCTTTGCGCTCGTCCCGTGGATGCAGAACATGGGACTTACGAACATGTACATCCTCAGCGGATTTATTGCCTTTGCAATTGGCGCCCTCTTTGTGCCCATGATTGTCTGGGGAAAGAAGATTCGTACAGCGCTGGCACCAAGGTACTGGGATCTTGTTCAGAGGCGGTCTAAGATTTGATAGTTCTGTGTTGTCCTTTTCGAGGCGGGAGCAATTTTGTTAACCAAACTTTTGGTTTGTTGTTTCATGTTACTGAATAGCTGGATTACCAATGAAAGTTCGCTTAGTACCATCTATCTGTCCTATCTACTATGTGATGGTGCTGCCTTTCCAGAAGGTATGCTTTAACTATTATAAAGAACGTAGTATTTCCACAATTTACGGTCCTATCTACTATGTGCCTTGAACAAATTGCGTCAAGATAGCCTCAATAATTTTGATTAATGCATTTTCTCGAGTTCTAGGCTTCAATATGGTGTGGTTAGTCTAAGCGTTGACCTCCAAAATTAAACAGAGTAGAATTTGGAAATCCAATGTTCATATTTTGGTTCGTACCATTAAGGTTATTTGATATACCATCTATCTATAGGTTTGCTGCTAGCTTTCCAGGAAAGTTCGTCAGGCGATAACAGTCAATGACTGGCTTTCCTTGGGACATGATCATGACCCCTATAGCGATGACTCCATTCAGCCAACCGTATGGGCTGTGACCAGGAGCCTCAAATTTGATATGTGTAAAATACTCCATATCATCCTGAGTGACAGTTTCTCTTTCTCCCACACCCTCATCCACTCCTGGCCCGGTCCTGTAGATACCCTGTGCTTTGACAAGAATATGAACGCCATCGTCGGTACGTAGTGTGTACTTGGCATTTAGGCGCGTAAATGACTATGCCATATGTCAGTTCCTATTTCCTCAATGAGATTACAATTTTTCTTGCCTTATTTGGATTTATGACCTCGGCCCAGTCGGCACCACTCTTTTCGACAATAACGCCCTTGATCTGGGGTCCGTTGACTGTGCCTCCTTGGATAGGTAGAACAAGTCGTGTTACTGACGTACCATCAACTCCCTTGATCTCTGTAACCCCGCTCTTGTCCATCTCGGCAACAATACGGTAGATAAATTCTAGATGCGGCATCCGCATCTTGGGAAGATCGGTCTCGGAAGGAGAGAAGTCATTTCCGGGGGAGGGCACATGCCCATCAGCTTGTGTGTCGGAGGGCATTCCGGGGTGAATTGGCTGTGCAAATCTGAGATCTGGTCTTACTGAAACCTGGTAGTTTATCCCGAAGAGCAGGGTCTCATTTATCTTCACAGATCGCCTTCTAGACAATTACATGTTACATGGTTGGTGAAGCCGCCTGATAGCCCGGATGCAGCCGTACCCATTTGCCGATGGATCGGCGCCTTGGCCTTCCGTATCGGGGCATTAACTGCGCCGCTAGTCTAGTGAATGAGATGGACGTGCTCAGGGTCTCGGCTATGTGAGGGGGGGCTTTCTGGGGAAGATAAGGGATTCTGGACTCGGGAATCTATTGAACAGCGCTTAGTAAATATGTCTCCGCCATTGTCATTTAACATAAGAAACTTGACACCATCCTCATCGATACCTATCAGTCTCATCTCTTACACTACGTCTTTCCATCGTTATCCTACGTCCCATTTTATCAGTTTCCACCATGCCTGCTACTACCAATTGGAAGACTATTGCTGCTTTGCATCGAGAAAAGCAGCTCGAGGCTATTCCATCTGACTGGCTCGTACCAGAGAAGCAACTCCAAGCGCTGAGAGATGCTGCTGGAGGCAGGCTGGTGGAGTCCAAAGCTGTACATAAATCCGGATTACTGTCAGAGAAGGAGCTCGATATCACTGAGAAATATACGGCTTCGGAGCTACTCAGCAGGCTACATCGACAAGACATCACTTCCGAAGAAGTTGTTATAGCTTTCTCCAAGCGAGCCAGTCTCGCTCAGCAACTGGTTTGTAGTGCATCCCATGTTGTGCGGATCAACATTGACAAGATAATAGACATCCTGTCTGACTGAGATCTTGTTTAAAGAGGGTATTGAGAGGGCCAAGAAACTTGACCACCAGTTGAAGACAACTGGGAAATTGGCAGGCCCTCTGCATGGGTTACCTATCAGTCTAAAGGTATGCAAAATCAGTTGCCACAATGAACAGACTGTTGACAAGTTAGGATTCATACGCTGTCAAAGGCCACCATGCCACGGTTGGATATGTAGAGTTTCTTCGGCAGCCACTTCCTGATTCCAACTCTGCGTTGGTTGACTTGCTGCTCGATGCGGGGGCTGTTCTCTACTGCAAGACAAACCTACCTCAAACTATGATGGTAAGCAACATACTACCTTTCTTCTTCTATCTACTAACCCTCTGTAGACAGCTGATTCAGAGAACAACATTTTTGGGCGAACTCTGAACCCTCACAATACTAACCTCACCGCTGGTGGTTCAACCGGTGGCGAAGGCGCGTTGATTTCCTTCAGAGGCTCGCCACTAGGCGTAGGCAGTGATATCGCCGGTTCCATCCGAATACCTTCCCTTTGCTGTGGCATATATGGTTTCAAGCCGACCGCGGATAGAGTGCCCTTTGGAGGCCAGTCAGAATATCCTTTCCCAAAGATCAACCTCCCTGGCGTCATACCAGTGGGCGGCCCAATGGCAAACTCAATCGACGATCTGGAACTGTTCATGAAGGTCACCATAGATCAGAGACCTTGGAATTATGATCATTCGGTCAATGATGTCCCCTGGAGAGATTTGAGCGCAACATCTGACAAGCGTCTCGTTATCGGAGTTCTGCCCGAAGATCCAGATTATCCGCTGAACCCGCCTGTTCGTCGAGCATTGAACAAGGCGGCTTCTGCGCTTGAAAATGCTGGCCACAAAATTGTGCAGCTCTCTGCCGATCCTAAGCGCAGTGCCGGATTCGGCGCCAGAATCGGCTTCCAGTATTTCAGCATGGTCGGTCCTGATCCCGACACTATCTCGAGAGAAGTGGGAGAACCACTCGTTGCCTCGGTGGCTCGAGGCGTCCATCCCTTTTCTAACGGCGACTTTCCTGTATCTCCCGATCTTGATGTCCCCGAAAAGCTGTCTCGCTTGAACGAAGTCCGCTTCGAGTATTCTAAGACCTGGCAGGAGACTTGGCGAGACAATGGACTCGATGTCATCCTTGCTCCAGGAGCTGCTACAACAGCTGTTCCGCACGATACATATGGAAACCCGGTCTACACTCTGATGTGGAACGTTTTGGATGTAAGTTGATTGCAAAATGGTGTGAGAAATTGGCTGCTGATTTAAGTACAGTACCCCGCCGGTATTATCCCATTCGGAACCTCGTCCAAGTTTGAGGATGGCGAAGTCGTAAAGGCTACAGCACCTTTCGACCCTGACTGTAGGTCTTACTAAGCAATATTTATCTGGCCCTGTTGGCGCTGACTGAAATTAGATATCCCAGAGCTCACACATGGTGCACCTTGCGCGATTCAAATTGTTGCTCCGCGATTTAGGGACGAGGAATGTCTACGAGCAATGCACATAGTAGATAAGGTTATTGGAGTTTCTCGACCACAGAAGCTTTAGATGATTGTAGATTCTTTCTAAGGGCCAATTGTAAAGGAAAAGAAGAAGTAGCCTAGTATATAATCCTACAACTGTAGTCAATAAGACTGTCAAGGCTCTTCCGGGCCGATCGACAGACATAAGTTTCCAAGCAACACTCAGGCGGACTTTGCAATATTATCCTTAAAAAATGGAAAATCTATGCTATTTACGATAGTTAAAGCATACCTTTAGAAAACAGCACCCTCAGATAGACTTCGCTTCCTACACTGTTATCAGCCTTAATGCCTTCGCAGCCAGTTCCTCCGACATAGATAAGCAGCATCTAATATATTTAAAGTTGATATATGTTAAAAACCTTATATATTTT